>SJYT01071062.1:92370-128705 GCA_006410635.1 Cephalophus harveyi | reverse complement strand
GATTCATGGGATCACAAAGAGTCGGACATGTCTGAGCAACTGAACTGAACTGAAAGAGCCTCTTGATGAAAGTGAAAGAGGAGAGTGAAAAAGTTTCTTTATGGTCGAACTCTCACGTCCATACATGACTCCTGGAAAAACCAAACTTAAAACTCAACATTCCGAAAACAAAGATCATGGCATCTGGTCCCATCACTTCATGGCAAATAGAAAGGGAAACAATGGTAACAGTGGAAGATTTATTTTCTTGGGCTCAAAATCACTGCAGATAGTGACTACAGCCATGAAATTAAAAGATGTTTGCTCCTTGGAAGAAAAGTTATGGCCAACCTAGACAGCATGTTAAAAAACAGAGACATTACTTTGGTGACAAAGTTCTATCTAGTTAAAGCTATGGTTTTTCATGGAATCGTGTATGGATGTGAGAGTTCGAACATAAAGAAAATTGAGTGCTGAAGAATTGATGCTTTTTCACTGTGGTGTTGGAGAAGACTCTTGAGAGTCCCTTGTACTGCAAGGAGATCCAACCAGTCTATCATAAAGGAAATCAGTCCTTTATATTCTTTGGAAGGACTGATGTTGAAGCTAAAACTCCAATCCTTTGGCCACCTGATGGGAAGAACTGACTCATTGGAAAAGACCCTGATGCTGGGAAAGATTAAAGGCGGGAGGAGAAGGGGATGACAGAGGATGAGATGGTTGGATGGCACCACCAACTCTATGGACATGAGTTTGAGTAAGCTCTGGGAATTGGTGATGGACAGGGAGGCCTGGCATGCTGCCTGTCTCTTATACACATCTGGTGCTTAAGGAAGCTCAGTCAAGAGAGGAGACAAAAACAAGGACACTAGAGAGATTTAGCCCCCTAGCACCAATAATTACACCAAACATTAAACACAGCCCAACTCCTGGCCAGTTTAACATAAATCTTAACACAAGAGAATTAAACTAGAAACCTACAGAAAAATAGATGGAAAATGCCAAAATACCTTAAGGATTCTCCCCTTGAACTTCCAGAAACAATGTAGTCCTGGGACACCTTGATTTTAGAAATCTGATCTCTAGAACTGTGAGATAATAAGTTGGTGTGGTTTCAAGGCACTACATGCTCAGTTACTCAGTCATGTCCTACTCTTTGCAGTCCTTTGGACTACACACCTCCAGGCTCCTCTGTCCATGGGATTTTTCAGGCAAGAATACTGGAGTGGGTTGTCATTTCCTTCTCCAGGGGATCTTCCCAAACCAGAGATCAAGCCTGCATCTCCCGCATTGCAGATGGATTCTTTACCAATGAGCCACCAGACTGCATCTGTGATAATTTGTTACCAGCAGCCATAGAGAGCAAATATATCATGTTTATCTTCCTGGCATCTCTCCTATCTGAAGTTATTTAATTAATTTATTTATACATTTATTGTCTAGTTCCTCTTACCAAGTTCTGTGAGAGTGGGCGGTGTGTTTGGTCTCTATTGCCTCATCTCCAGCGCCTGGAATATCTGGGTGCTGGACGAGTACCTGCGGAATGAGCCTTGAGTGAAACATGGCAATAGTGCAACGGCCTCTGTGTGGCCTCCCCTGGGCTTTTACCCTTCCACTGGTTCTGATAATCATGGGAAGCTCTCAAAATCATAGCAGCATTATTTGGCACAATTTATAACAATGCTTTGTACTGAGAATATTGTATTCTTGGGGAAAAAAATTTTTTTTGCAAAATTGCTTAGAAAAGTGCTTAATGTAACTATTACAATATATTTACAAATTCATCATTATAAAGGAGTCAAGAAGTCAGTGTTGAAGTCAACATGGGCTGCTGCATTCAGTGAGGGGACGGTCTGGGGAGAGTTCAGGTCCATAGGGACTGCCAGCTCACAGGTCTGCCCCAGAGATGCCGGCCTTGAACATGCCGTGTGGCGCTGTGCGTCTAGCCAAATGGAGACATCACACCTCCTCTCTGAGGTTACACCCTACACCTCTGTATTAGCCTTCTATCACTGCACAATNACATGGGCTGCTGCATTCAGTGAGGGGACGGTCTGGGGAGAGTTCAGGTCCATAGGGACTGCCAGCTCACAGGTCTGCCCCAGAGATGCTGGCCTTGAACATGCCGTGTGGCGCTGTGCGTCTAGCCAAATGGAGACATCACACCTCCTCTCTGAGGTTACACCCTACACCTCTGTATTAGCCTTCTATCACTGCACAATGCATTGCTACCAGCATGGACGTTTCAGACAACACATTCATCACCGTACGGTTTCGGTGGATCAGGATCCAGGCCTGTGACAGCTGGGACCTCTGCTCAGGGCTTCTCCCCAGGTGAGACCCCCTTGGCATGAAGGTGTTAGCCAGGGCTGCCATCTCACCCGAGGCTCAAGAGTCCTCTTCCAAACTCATGCAGTTGTTGGCAGAAGCCATCTCCTCGCAGCTGTAGAACTGACATCCCCTTTCCAGCTGGCTGTTGTTGGTCAGGGACTGCTCTCAGCTTCTAGAAGCTGTCCCCGGGTGCCTGGCACACGGCCCTCCTTTCACTCCTTGCCTCTTCCTGGCCAGTAGAAAAGCCCAGCTGAGGCTCTCGACGCCTTTCAGGACTCGCCCGATTAGGCCAGGCCCACCTGAGAGGAGAATCTTCCTGTGGATTAACTCAAAGTCAACTGAGTTGGGTACTGAGTTCTAGCTGTGAAATCCCTTTTGCCGTAACAAGTGATTATTATCATGAAGACGATGGCCATCACAGTAAATATTTTGGGTCCTGTAAATGAATAGGCAAAAATAAGAACACTGTGGAGGCAGTAATATAACAAAAGGAAAAAATAAATTTACACACTTTTACAAAATTCAAAAACTATTGAGTATATTTCTTGTAATAGAGGTCTGCCAATGGAATTCTCTCCTTTTGAAGAAGGGATAACATTTCACTTAAGTGGAGTTCACAGTTAGTATACCCTACAATAAAAATCAGTTGCAAATATTCACCTGTTAATGCTAATTTGTACTGAGATTTTACCAATTTCATCTTTAAAAATGCCCTTTCACATAGATAGATATTGTCAAGTACTGATACTAATTCATGGGCACATAATTTTAATTGTGGATATTCATCAATTGGAAGACATTTATAATGTCACAGGTCTTGCCCAGACTCACGGGGAGGGCGTTGTTCCCCCTGGGGTGGGGGTGGGGGATGGGCTTGGAATCTTGTGGGCCGGTTTGGCCAGTCTGCCAACCACAACCCCTCCACCCAAATTCATAGCTGCATCCTCACCGACTTCATCCTTTCTAAACCCAGGAGGCGCAGTCTCCGCCGGACTTCTGCTAAACTCCGGGAACTCTCTTCATGACTGGGACAATGCAGCTGTCTCATCAGACCAGGGGTGGCCTCTCGCTGGGCCCCCAGCCTGCCTGGGTTCCTTCTCTGCCTCCCCTCCTCTCCTCCTTGTCAGTTCAGTTCAGTTCAGTCGCTCAGTTGCGTCCGACTCTTTGCGACCCCGTGGACTGCAGCACACCAGGCTTCCCTGTCCATCACCAACTCCCGGAGTTCACACAAACCCATGTCCATTGAGTCAGTGATGCCATCCAACCATCTCATTCTCTGTCGTCCCCTTTTCCTCCCACCTTCAATATTTCCCAGCATCAGGGTGTTTTCCAATGAGTCAGTTCTTCGCATCAAGTGGCCAAAGTATTGGAATTTTCAGCTTCAGCATCAGTCCTTCCAATAAATATTCAGGATTGATTCCCTTTAGGATGGACTGGTTGGATCTCCTTGCAGTCCAAGGGACTCTCAGGAGTCTTCTCCAACACCATCGTTCAAAAGCATCAGTTCTTTGGCACTCAGTTTTCTTTATAGTCCAACTGTCACATCCATACATGACTGCTGGAAAAACCATAGCTTTGACTAGATGGACCTTTGTTGGCAAAATAATGTCTCTGCTTTTTAATATGCTGTCTAGGTTGGTCATAACTTTTCTTCCAAGGAGCAAGTGTCTTTTAATTTCATGGCTGCAATCACCATCTGCAGTGATTTTGGAGCCCCCAAAAATAAAGTCTGACACTGTTTACACTGTTTCCCCATCTATTTGCCATGAAGTGATGGGACCGGATGCCATGATCTTAGTTTTCTGAATGCTGAGTTTTAAGCCAACTTCTGCTAAGCTCTGGGAACTCTCTTCATGACTGGGGACAATGCAGGTGTCTCATCAGAGCAGCGGTGGCCTCTTACTGGGCACCCTGCCTGCCCGGTTCCTTCTCTGCCTTCCCTCCTCTCTCCTTGTCAGACCTCATCATTTCCTGTCCCCACTGGCTGTGGTCTCTCTGCTCCCTACTCCCGGAGTGTGTACAGCTCAACACGGGCAGCAGGGGGCGCTGCTGGCCTTGGCTGGAGGGCAGCTCCAGGAGTCGGAGGTGTCAGCCTCCCAAGCCCACCGCATCTTGCTGAGTTCCCGGTGCCACCTCTCGGCTCTCTGGGCAGAGAGGCGGGCTGTGCTCTGGGCCAGGGAGATAAGGAACACGGGAGGAGGGACAGGTCTAAGGGTCCTGTGTAGAAATTAAGGGGAAAAAAAAAAAGTGAAACTCTGGACTGGGGCACATTTTTGGATGGCATCACCAACTCAATGGACATGACTTTGAGTAAACTCTGGGAGTTGGTGATGGACAGGGAAACCTGGCGTGCTGCAGTCCATGGGGTCGCAAAGAGTCGGACACGACTGAACGACTGAACGACTGAAATGAATGGAAAAAATCCCAGACACCCCAAGAACAGGGTAAAAGGAAACTCACTCAGGACATTGCCTTCAGAGGTTGGCTGGCACGTCAGTGGAGGTCAGTGCTGGGGGCTCTTTGGGTGAACGCAGGAAACCTGGGGCTCTGCCTACCACCTACCCCACCGCTACCCTTGCCCGGCTGTGCCATGGGAGGGTCTAGTCCTTTCTCTGTAGAGGCTATCCCTGCCCTTGCTCCTGGGCCTGCACGGCCCCAGAAAAGAAGAGGCTCCTAAAGTGGCAGCCGTCACTGACTCCCGGTCTCGCCAAGTTTAGCTCCACACACTTGGCAGTAAAACCCTCACCAGGATGAGCCAAGCTCTTCCGAGGCCAGCTCTCTCCTTTTGCAGCCCCTTCTGTTTCTCCCACCCCAACTCCACCCAGTCCTGCCCCCTCCCAGCTCTGAGCACAAACTCTTCACTCTGGCTCTTTTCTCAGACACTGGAAGCTTGACCACCAGGAAGCCCTTGATTTTTCAGAGAAGGGATCTCCATACCCCAGGACCCCAGGAGATCCTGTTGACATCATCTGGGGGCTCATGGAGCCCAGGGCTAGGAGCACATTATCCTGGTTCAACACTTTGGAAGGGGAAGTTCTTCCCATAGTTTTCCTAATAAGCCTACAGGGGTTTAATAAAACAAGGAAAAAACATCCGTGCAAAGGATAACTTCTCAATAGGTTATGATACTAGACTCAGTGAGAGATATTGCATAACTTCGGGGAACATATGACATCTAGTTTGGTGAGGCCACAAACAGTATGAGAGTTAAATCCATCAAGAATCTGGAATCAAGTCTCAACAAAACTGAAAGGCAAATCATTTATGAAATTCAGCAGAGAGAACTTGAAGTAACTGACTTGAAGCTGAAGCCACTTAGGGTCTAGATGCTACCCGGTTAGGGTTAGGGAAACAGTAGATGGGCAGTCAGATGCCAGATGAAAATACACCACATCTTGGGGTGGCTTCTAAGACCCCTTTCCTGTCTGTCCCTGGTGGATCAGCTGGTAAAGAATCCACCTGCAATGCAGGAGACCCCAGTTCGATTCCTGGGTCGGGAAGATCCTCTGGAGAAGGGATGGGCTACCCACTCCAGTATTCTTGGGTTTCCCTGGTGGCTCAGCTGGTAAAGAATCTGCCTGAAATGCCGGGTACCTGGGTTCGATTCCTGGGTTGGGAAGATCCCCTGGAGGAGGGCATGGCAACCCACTCCAGTATTCTTGCCTGGAGAATCCCCATGGACAAAGGAGCCTGGTGGGCTACAGTCCACGGGGTGAAAAAGAGTTGAACACAACTGAAGTGACTTAGCCGCACATATGCATGTGGGCTTTCTGCTACAGACTGCAAGTACGCACCTACTTGTTAGTACCTCTGCCACCAAAGAGCTGCCAGAAAGACAAAAAACTGAAGCTGGGACTAATTTTGCCTCATTAGTTGAAGCACATCCTTCAAGTTAACACAGTTAAGAGAAGTCTTGGCATTTGGACTAATTTGCCTCATTAACTTGAAGCACACCTTTAAGTTAACCCAGTTAAGAGAAGTTATTTGGCAACTTATCCTATAATAAAACCGCAGAAAATGTTAGATTTTTGTAAGGCACAAACATTCAGATATGACAAAAGCTACTACTTACAATGGTTGTTGAGGATCTTCTATGGCTTTTAAAAGTTATTTCTCTAATACTCACAGTGCTTAAAATTTTCTTAATGACGAATGGGTTTCTCAAGTTCACCAAGTATTTTTTTCTTTGTTTTGTAGTATTTATTTTTATTTGTTTATTTGACTGCATGCACACTCTCAGTTGCAGCTTGTGGGGTCTAATACCCTGACCAGGGATTGAACCCAGGCATAGTGAGTGCAGAGTCTTAGCCACTGGCCACCAAGGAAGTCTTGGGGTGCTTAAATGTTTTTATAAGAAGAAGAATGATGCACATTTTGTATAATTTGCAGGAAAAATGTTTTAGAAGACCTTGCAGAAACATACTAGGTTTTGTTTTTGTTGATACTTTGTTTCTTTTTCTAATAGCTCATTATTTTCAGATGCATCATTGTGGAAGTATTTTCCTGGTCCAGTATGTCACTCCTGCCTGAGGCCTGATGAGAGTGTGGATTGACATTCAGTTCAGTTCAGTCGCTCAGTCGTGTCCGACTCTTTGCGACCCCATGGATCGCAGCACGCCAGGCCTCCCTGTCCATCACCAACTCCCGGAATTCACTCAGACTCACATCCATCAAGTCAGTGATGCCATCCAGCCATCTCATCCTCTGTCGTCCCCTTCTCCTCCTGCCCCCAATCCCTGCCAGCATCAGGGTCTTATCCAGTGAATCAACTCTTTGCACAAAGTGGCCAAAGTATTGGAGTTTCAGCTTTAGCATCAGTCCTTCCAAAGAACACCCAGGGCTGATCTCCTTTAGAATGGACTGGTTGGATCTCCTGGCAGTCCAAGGGACTCTCAAGAGTCTTCTCCAACACCACAGTTCAAAAGCATCAATTCTTCGGCGCTCAGCCTTCTTCACAGTCCAACCCTCACATCCATACATGAATTAGAAACCTGCTAAAGTGAATTTTGTATACCACTGGTTACTTGTAGATGCTTATATTCTTGAAGAAGCAATTGGTTGGTTCTGAACAGGTGAAAAATTAGTCATGTATTAAACTTTAAGAAATATGACTCAAGCTGATTTTTAAAGTTAACAAATTGTCGTGAACATACCAAGTTCTTCTAGGAAAGCTTAATTGGAATGGACATACTCTAACTTGGGAAGCTGCTTTGCCTTGGTGTAAAGTTCTGTGTTGAAGAATGTTGCTGTTGTTGTTTAGCTGCTAAGTTGTGTCCGACTTTGTGACCCCATGGAGAGTAATCCTCCAGTGTCCTCTATCCTTGGGATTTCCTAGGCAAGAATACTGGAGAGGGTTGCCATTTCCTTCTCCAGGGGATCTTCCTTACCCAGGGATCAAACCCACGTTTCCTGCATTGGCAGGCGGATTCTTTACCACTGAGCCACCAGGGAAGCCCTGGAGTATGTTACACACTTGAAAAATGACAAGGATATGGTGAACATTAAGGCCTTCCCCTAACTTTTGTCCTTTGTCTTAAGATTTAAATTTTTTTTTCCTTTATCCTGATTTTAAAAAGTAAATTAACTTTATTGAGACATGCTTTAGATAAAACAAAACACACCCATTTTAAGTCTGCAGTTCTTGATGAGTTTTGGACAAATGCATGTACTTGCTTTACTATCCTTGGGATTTCCTAGGCAACAATACTGGAGAGGGTTGCCATTTCCTTCTCCAGGGGATCTTCCTTACCCAGGGATCAAACCCACGTTTCCTGCATTGGCAGGCGGATTCTTTACCACTGAGCCACCAGGGAAGCCCTGGAGTATGTTACACACTTGAAAAATGACAAGGATATGGTGAACATTAAGGCCTTCCCCTAACTTTTGTCCTTTGTCTTAAGATTTAAATTTTTTTTTCCTTTATCCTGATTTTAAAAAGTAAATTAACTTTATTGAGACATGCTTTAGATAAAACAAAACACACCCATTTTAAGTCTGCAGTTCTTGATGAGTTTTGGACAAATGCATGTACTTGCTTTACAACTACTGGGCTGTTGTTACTGCTTCTGTTGCTGCATCGCTCCATCCAGACAGAGAACATTTCCATTGTCCTGAAAAGTTCTTTTATGATTCAGTCCCTCACCCTATTTTGAAAAGAAATCTTAAAACCTTTTTTTTCTTTCTTTTCTCATCTATTGATCTACCCCAATACACTTGTGTCTCCTTTTCTTTCCTTTCGATTATTGCTGCTCTAGCAGTCTGTCAGTTTGTTGGATTCAAAACAGGGAATCTGTTAATCTATTGGCTCTACTGACTAGGCAGAGGGGAATATGCCTTATTATTTTTCTATTTTGTTCTCAGTGACCTTTCACACATCCTCTGAAATCTCCATCCACCCATCCCACCCTCCACCACCCACCTATCCGTTGATCCCTCCCCTACACACCCAGCTATCCATCCATCCAACTTTCTGTTTAATGTCTACAGAATGAGCCAAAGGTCACCAGGAATCCCACCTCCACTTAATTTCTGTTCTAACAGGGAAGCCAGACAATTTAACAACTGTGCTGAGAAGGCCATACATTTTCCATGGGGAAGTATGGGGCACCATGGGCGACACAGCAGGAGTGGCTGGGAATGGTTCTCGGGGAGAGGGAGACATTAATAATGGAGACAGAGGGCAAGGATGGTTGACTTGGTTAATTATTTCAGGCCTATTTATTGAGCCCTGCAGGCTGGGCACGGTGGTAGCTGCAAGAGATTCAGACACAGGTGAGTAGGGAAGACACGGGACCGGTCTCATGGGATACGCATCACTGTGGGGTTAGCCCAGGTGGGGCTGGGCAGTGGGGTGATGTTTTAGGAGACACACTCAGGGGAGCATAGGGAAGAGAGGAAGGGCAGAGCAAGTTAGAAACACCGCAAATTCCACACGACCAGGCATGAACGTCAGTCAGGAGGTGCAACCTTGAGCAGGGCATATAGCAATCACTGGGCACTCAGTAGCTGTGTAGAATGGTATCTAATCCCTAATCAGAATCTTTAAATAGAGACGAAGACTGTAGGAGCCTCATCCCAATCACTTGCAAATAATCTTCTCTGTCTTTCACAAGTGTAGTCATGATTAAAATGACCTTTCACGAACAGTGGGGAGGGAGTGCTGAAGAAAATGAGGTATGTGAGAATAAAATCCATCTACCTGATTGCCATGTAACGTTTGGTGACTCACGAGAATAAGAATTTCAGATGTGAATTAAAGATTGCCAAAAGCAGTGGCATATTTGCAATTCCCTGTGTCCTACTTTAGAATCAGAAGACAGGAGAACTGGGAAAGAAAAAAAAAAATGTATTTCTTATCTGTATTCTAACTGCTCAAATAATTTCAATGTAAATTATTTATGTAGTTTCCATCTGAATTGTTGACCTTAGATGAACTTTATTTGATAGGCACTTGGAGCAAATATTCCACAGGATTCTTTAAATGCTATAAAATAGGACATACCCCAGCTGCTGATTAAATTTTGGTCATAACATGGCCATAGAGTGTATCTGATCCTTTGCAACATTTGAGAAGATGTATTTAGTTAATGATGAGGTCTGTACAATTTCACGTAAAATTAAAGCTCTCCAAAAATGCAAGCCTCCTCTGGGCACTAAATCTCACAATATTCTGGAAATAACAAATCCTAAAATGCTTGCTGACTGCAAATCAATGTTTTTAGCCTGAGTATTAATAGCTGCAGGAAATGTTATACTTCTCTCATCGTTTACCACCCTTTGTTTGGATTTAGCACACATTTTGAGTATCCTGATTTTCTTTTCTGGGATGGATGGCTCTAAGCTACTTACCATCAGATGAGAAATACATTCTATCAAAATCTATTTAAGGAACACATCCAATCAATGGCAAAGGATGTGCTCTGCATGACTCTGCCTGTCTGATGTCTGTCCTTTTGCCTTTTACTGAGCCCACTCACTAGGGGGGCTACAGAGATGCTTGAGTCCTGGACACGTTCATGATTTAGGGCCTTTGCTGAAGAACTGATGTTTTCAAACTGTGGTGCTGGAGAAGACTCTTGAGAGTCCCTTGGACTGCATGGAGATCAAACCAGTCCATCCTAAAGGAAACCAGTCCTGAATATTCATTGGAAGGACTGATGCTGAAACTGAAGCTCCAATACTTTGGCCACCTGATGCAAAGAGTCCATTCATTGGAAAAGATCGTGGTGCTGGGAAAGATTGAGGGCAGGAGGAGAAGGGGGTGGCACAGGATGAGATGGTTGGATGGCATCACCAACTCAATGGACATGATTGTGAGCAAACTCCGGGAGACAGTGGAAGACAGAGGAGGCTGGCGTGCTGCAGTTCATGGGGTCACAAAGAGTTGGACACAACTTAGCGACTGAACAACAACAACAACTTAGCCATCTGCCTGGAGACCAGACTGTGAGCACTCTTAGCTTTGGAATTTGAGCTGAGGCCGCCACAGGTACCTTAACTCAGAACCATTCATCAGGCATTGTCCATCAGGAGTGAGGCTGTTTGTTGACGTGTGGATTTCTCCTCTAAGATCTGAAGGCTTCCCTGGCAATGGGACCAGCCACCCATATTTCTCCAGTTATGTGTAAGGGGACCTGCTGGAAATCTGAGTTAACTGACAACACAATTCGACTTTATTCCAGGGTTACATATGAAGTAGGACCCTGGACCAGCACACTTCCCAATCCAGTTCTGCTCATCAGTGGCTCCTAGTTATTCAACATGATGACAAAAAGCAGCCTCACCCTCCTTCCCTGGTGGCTAATTAGGGAATCTTCTCAACAGTCAGATTCAACCAACTGGATGCAAATGAGGATTTTCCTACACGCTTAGACTGCAAACATACGTGAATTTAAAATATGCAGGTGCTCTTGAGGAATGACAGAATGAGGCTGCTCTTCAACGGAAAACGGGAGCACGTGAATTTCCATGGAAAAATGCCTGATGTTCATCTTGAAAGAGATGCAGACATCATTAGAAAATAAGAGAGTGTGAAAGTAGAAGTCCCTCAGTCGTGTCTGACTCTTTGCGACCTCATGGACTGTAGCCCACCAGGCTCCTCTGTCCATGGAATTCTACAGGGCAGAATACTGGAGTGGGTAGCCATTTCCTTCTTCAGGGGGTCTTCCCAACCCAGGGATCAAACCCAGGTCTCCCACATTGCTGATGGATTCTTTTACCGTCTGAGCCCAAAAGATATATATATACGTATGAGTACACACATATATATCATTTGCAAATAAACACGGCATTATTCAGGCCTTTGAGGGCTGGCCAGGAGTGCACCACCATTTTTGATCAGACTTCCAGATGAAATTCAAATAGGAGGCTTACAGACAGACTTTCTGAACATAACTGGCCTTTGCAACTTAGTATGTTCCACAGACATATTTTCTACAGGAAAGAAAATTCCTCAAGTTAACCATCAGAAACATTGTTTAGAGGGGTGTGTGTACGTGTGTGTGGGCATGTACTGGTCATGTCCAGCTCTTTGCCACCATGTGGAATATAGATCACCAGACTCCCCTGGCCGTGGAATCTTCCAGGCAAGAATACTGGAATGAGTGGCTGTTTCCTACTCCAGGGGCATCTTCCTGATCCAGGGATGGAACCCGCCCATGTCTCCTGTGCCTCCTGCATTGGCAGGTGGGTTCCCACTGCCCCACCTGGGAAGCCCACTGGTTAGCGGAGCTGATGGCAAAAGGGATGTTGATCTCAGCATCCTCCTCCTGGACAAAGGAAACACTCCAGACTTCTGATTTCAGTTTTATCCATTTTCATCTTTGCTACGTGATGCCCCATTAGTGTGGCCACAGCCTGTGAACCACGGCAAGGAACTGGGAGTTTTCAAACCCAGACTGATAAAGGAGTGCATCCTTCTGAAACTGCAGAAGTCAAAGGGCTCACAGGCTGTCCCTTAGAAATAAAACAACGGAAAGCTTTTCCATAAAGAGCATATTGCGTCGATTTATTAGAGAATGCAGTTAAAAAAAATATCTCGAGGTTAGCCTCTCCAGTTTAAAAGCACTGAACTACGAACACTTGAATGGCTATGCAAGCGTCTCTTGCTCATTTGTCCCCCACACCCCACCAGGTCCTGTAAACAGGGTTTGGAGATCATTCAGTCAGTTTCTTGATAGGAACAGCCAAACGCCTTTGCTTCTTAAAGAAAGCCCTCTTTCCCTTTTCCAAAGCATGCACTGTTACTTGGCATTAGGTATTTCAAAAGGACAAACATTGTTACAGTATTGTAAGGCCAAAAGGGAGTACCCACCGACCAGATATACACAGGACACCAGAAAAAAATTACAAACGTTAACCTAGTGTGACAACTCCACCAGGAATTAATGGGAAAGGCACTGCACCCTTCTTATATCCACTATCCACTTCACGTGCTTTGAATTCAAGTCCCATCAAACATCTGAAAGGCATTTTCTACAACGTACAATTCACGGGGAGGTTAACACATCTGACATTAGTCTTCCATAGCCATATATGTCTCACCCAAGTGCACAACAGGTGTGAATGTATACTATCGGCTTTATTTACAAGTTTATCTTGATGTATTAGTGGGGGTAAAAAAATTAATGATCTCAACTGACTATTCCCCCCGAAAAGGGTTTTGGCTATGATTCATGTTATATAAACCACCACGTCAAAGAAAGAAATGAAACCTACGTATTGTCTGATCTAAAACATCTAAACTAAAATTTCTCACCCACTAGAAGTTGGCAGTGAAAGTGCTATTTTCTGAATTTTATAAGCGAAATGCTACACAGGAATTTCAGATCGACCTCTTTTGCAAAAGCACAAGTTGTCGGTTGCATCGGACAGGATGCGGAATGGTGTGTGTATTCCATGTAGAATCCCCTCCACCCCGCCGTGGGTGCCCTTGCAAAGACAGTCACGAATCTGCAAAGGTGACAGACTTCACAGATGCCTTCTTATCTCCCCAAAAGATGTAAAACAGCAATGGCGCAACTCTACATACAAACGGAGGTTAGTTCTGAGAAATCAGTCATACACATGCACAAATATCAGAACATGAAGGAGGAAGTGAAACGTTACAGTTTCCACGTTGCACTGTGGCTTTCACAACCTTTCTGCACCAGACGCCTTGCGGCTTCGCGTGGTGCCTTTTCCCACCAGGAGAGAGAGTGAGTCTACCCTGTAGACTGACTATAAACACAAAGACTCTCCCCGGGGCCCGCGGATCAATCTGCCCCTGACCAAGACAGAACCTACCAGAAGAGAACAAGTACAAAACACTAACATTATTAGTTTTCCCGCGATGCTCCCAGATGTCCGTGTGTGATCACCCCAAACTCAGTGGTTGGCTCGGGGCCTGGCCAGGAGCCACCAACACTGACTGAGGCGCAGCGTTAGAACCAGGGCACGAAGCCTCGATTCTCTTCTGAGCAACGTGAACTGGAATTTCCGCCACAGCGGTCACGGCTGCCGCCTCCAAAGCTGTGACCGGCTGCTTCCACAGTAAAAGATGCCTTCTTGCGAGCATGGTTTGGAGCATGTCTTCGTCCGGGCGCCGGTTCAGCTTAAGTGGATGGGCGTGTACTCTGGCCTCCTGGTCTGGATAATTTTGGGCTTCGGTCTCTTCATTCTTTCCATCTCGTCTTCTTCCTCGTTCTCCTGATCGCTCTCACAGACATGGACCACCACGCTGGGGGTGGTGTCGGTGGCTGCGTGCAGTTCATATTTTTCCCCTGGGGAAAGAAAATAATTGCAGGGCAACTCAGGAAAGGAGGTAAGTTCCAAAAAAAGCAAGGGCAAAGGGATGTGCAGGCAGGAGTCAGCTTGGCCAAGCTTCTGTGGGCATCCACTGGGGACCTAAGGACACAGCTAGACACACTCTGGACTGGTGTTTCTTTGGTGGCTCCCTGGCTCAGCGGTAAAGCATCTGCCTACAGTGCAGGAGAGCTGGGTTCGATCCCTGGGTCAGGAAGATCCTCTGGAGAAGGAAATGGCAAACCACTCCAGTACTCTTGCCTGGAAAATTCCATGGACTGAGGAGCCTGGTAGGCTACAGTCCATGGGGTCGAAAGAGTCCGACACGCCTGAGCGACTTCACTTTCACTTTCTTTATACATCTCAACAGTGCAAATGACTCTGTTTTCAAACACTCTGAGTCCAGGCATATGAAAGGTATGTATATTTAATTACTCTTTGCATGTATGGGCTTCCCTGGTGGCTAAGAGGGTAGAGAATCTCCCTGCAGTGCTGGAAACCCAGGTTCGATCTCTGGGTTGGGAAGATCCTCTAGAGAAGGAATGGTAACCCACTCCAGTATTCTTGCCTGGAGAATCCCATGGACAGAGGAGCCTGGCAGGCTACAGTCCATGGGGTTGCAAAGAGATGGACACAACCCAGCAACTAACACTTTCAGTTTTTTATCATGTACACTAGGCTCTCTCTAAACTACCCAGGAGACTTCCCTGGTATGGTGAAAGTGGCACCTGTTCAGGAAAAGATGTATGAATAAAGGCATCAGGTAAGGCCCTCTTGGGCACCTCTCTCCACTGAAGGCTTTCACTGCAGCTCACATTCCAGGCTAGAGACGGGAAGCATGGGGAAGCCTCTTTGCCCAAAAGAAACAGATGTGAGTTCTGAACCAGGTGCTCCAAAAGCATTTTTGACCACAGGATCCTTTTTCACACAATTATCAGGACACGACTGAGCGACTGAACTGAACTGAACTGATCAACCCCCTCAAACCAGAAGTGTCCTGCTGTTGTACGGCAGCCTGAAATTTATCAGGCTCAGTCAAGGGGCTTTTACTCATAAACAAAGTGTTGCCTCTTCTCAAGCCCACAGGTGAGACTAGAATGTTATTGTAACTGCCTCTGAAAGGGCTTCCCTTGTGGCTCAGCTGGTAAAGAATTCCCCTGCAAGGCAGGAGACCTGGGTTCAATCCCTGGGTCAGGAAGATCCCCTGGAGAAGGGCATGGCTACCCACTCCAGTATTCTGGCCTGGAGAATTCCATGGACTGTATTAGTCCATGGGGTCACAGAGTCAGACAGGACTGAGCAACTTTCATTTCACTGAATGGGTGAGGGCTTCCCAGATGGCCCAGTGGTAAAGAATCTGCCTGCCAATACAGGAGACATAAGAGAGGGCTTCGATCCCTGGGTCGGGAAGACCCCCTGGAGGAGGAAATGGCAACCCACTCCAGTATTCTTGCCTGGAGAATCCCATGGACAGAGGAGGCTTGTGGGCTACATACAACCTCCATGGGGTTGCAAAGAGTTGAACGTGACTGAGTGACTGAAAGAGTGAACGAGCTTCAATACAGAAAGTTAAGGTAGAGGTTCAGATATATCACTCAAAATCTTGGTCATGATCCTCTTTACAAATCTTTATCTCCTGCCAAGGAGGCATAATCCAGAAAGCAAGGAGACGGGATCACGTTTGCAAAATCTTTGCAATCTTGTTGGCTGAAAAGCACAGCTGAAATATGAATTACTAGTCAAGCTCATTGTTGAGTAAACTGAAAGCAAACTGATGTCTATTCTCTAAAAGGGCTTCTCAAACAAGACATCTGTTAAAAAAAAAAAAAAAAATTGCGGTAGGTTCTAGAGTGTAAAGAATGTTCATTAACAGCACTTCCTGCCCCTGGGACAGTTTGACTCCTTTCTCTAGGTAGACGTCTCCCTTTTCCCCTCTCTAACATTCTAGAAGTTTCCAACCCTGGGCTCTGCTAATGCACCTTAGCCTGGAGCTGCTCAGAGGAACACTGGCACTTCCAGCTTGAACTTCATGCCACAGTGAGCAGTGGGTAATGTGATCTTTGCTTTCTACCACAGAGGGAATTTTCTGTCTGAGAGGTGTTAACAGCAATGTCACCTTTTTCATACGAAACGGCTGATAGTCCAGGAAAACAAAACTCTCCACTCAAAGGAGCATCAATCAGATTACTGGTCAAGGAGAAAGGTGACGGCCTCAGTGTTAACTGCATTTGCCCCACGGATAGGGCAGAAGTGGGGCTCAAACCTGGTCACCCCAAGACCCCTGCCTGCACCTTCCAGCTCACCCAAACCCTATCGATAGGATGGGAACCACCAACATTTTACCGTTTCCAGAAAACAGGTACTGAGCTCTGCCGATGAGCCAGGCATTGTACCGAGTGCTTTTTACATGATGATCTGGTATACTGCTCACAACTCTACCAGGGAATACCCATTTTCTGGATGAGAAGCCTGAGGCCAGAGTACCTTTCTTCCCAAATGCTCACAGCTTTGTCCCTTCAGAGGCACAGAATCTCTTCTTTCCCTGGCAAGCTCAGTGGGTGAGCACCCCTGCCTGTGGGCTTGTGTGTCTGGGGCTCCTCCTCCTCCTCTTGTGACCTACGGGTCTCTGACTGCTCACACCTTCAAATGGGCAGGTGAGGACCGTGTTGACGGACAAAATTCCCTTGACTAAAAATGAAACTGAATGGAAGTGGGGAAAGGCCCATTTTCTCCTTTCCAAAGTCCAACAGCTCATCCCCGCTTGGAGCGAAAGGACCTCTGAGGGGGGTCTTGGGTTCCCCTACCCAGCTTCCCCCCACCATGGGCTGTGCTCAGTGGGCGAGGGGAGGGGGGTGACGTGATGAGATGCAGAGAGATCACGGTGATGGGTCCCCAGGGCCAGCTTGCCCCTCTTCCTAAGGGAAGAGGCCAGAGGCGGGCGGGTGTGCAGGCTCCCCGGCAATGGGTGACCCCGATGCAGAGGCAGAAAGCCAAACAGAGGCAATTCACTGCACGCGCTGGCATCCATCCGGTGACGGGGTGAGAGAGGTGCTCTGATGGACGCCCTGGGCAAACCTCTCCACGTGTCCTCACCTCCCCCCACCCCCAGTCCTTACCCGAGGGCACGGCTTACCTGGCCCTAGCTTGGAGATAGCGTATAAAAGGTCATAATTTATGACAGGAGTAGCGTCTTCCACTTGTTTCCAGCCGACCGGCGGCGAGGCGGGAGGAGAGATGAGGAACTGTTTGTCTGGATTCGGAGGGGCCAGGTGCGAACTGCCTATGTGTAAAGTCTGGAGGAGAGAGGGAGCAGATGTTTCTCAAAGTGGGAAGGACGGAGGCAGCGTGAGGGCGCCTCACGACCGCCTGCAGAAGACAGTGGTCAGGGACGCAACCGCGTCCACAGGCTCAGCCTGGGGTGAACCGCCATATGGCTCACAAGTGCGGGGAGAGGGAACTCAGATCACCGTGCAAACGTGATTAGAGCGCACGCGCCCTCCTGGGGTAGGGACTCAGGCACCGTGGACCACGAGAAAGGATGCTTGACCTAGACTCACCGGAAAAGACCCTGATGCTGGGAAAGACTGAAGGTTGGAGGAGAAGGGAAGGACAGAAGATGAGATGGTTGGATGGCATCACCGACTCAATGGACATGAGTTTGAGTAAACTCTGGGAGTGGGTGATGGACAGGGAGGCCGGGCGTGCTTCAGTCCATGGGGTCGAAAGAGTCGGACACACGACTGAGTGACTGAACTGAACTGAGACTTATAGAAAATATACAGAGGTAATTTTAGAACAGATGGAAAAAAAAGTAAAGCACTGTGGCCGAGGTCAGAAGGGATCTCAGAACCAATTGCCTGCAGCTCCTCGTGTTACGGAGGCATTACAACGTGTCACAGACGCTCCAAAGGCTAAGCGATACCTCCAGGACCGACATCAGTTTTCAGGGGGGCAAAGCAGAGATGGGGACTTGCCACACTCTCAGGCTTCCCTCCCCTTTGGGGCTCTGAATCAGATGCCAAAAGGGAGGGAGGGAAAAATAAATGCACCTTCTAGGATGTGTGCACGCTAAGGTGCTTCAGTCGTGTGTGACTCTTTGCGACCCCATGGACTATAGCCAGCCTGACTCCCCTGTCCATGGGGATTCTCCAGGCAAGAATACTGGAGTGGGTTGCCATGTCCACCTCCTGGCAAATGTTCCCAACCCAGGGATCAAATCATCTCTCTTCTGTCTCCGGCACTGGCAGGCAGTTTCTTTACCACTAGCACCACCTGGGAAGCCCAGCTTCTAGGGTACATATTTTAAGAAAAAAAATAATGATACGGGACAATAACCGAGATCCTGGTTCTGGGGGCTTAAAAGTTATGCCAGTGAATGGAGGGCTGTTCGGAGTCATCTTACATTCAAATCTGGCCACTTTGTATTTTCTTTGTTCTTTAGTATAATCCCGCCCCTCCTCCACCCCCCCAAAAAATTTCACAATGAACATGTCTTTACTTTAATAAACCAGAAAGGGTCATGGGAGGGTCTAAGCAATCACTTATATGGAACCGCACCAAATGCAGAAGGGCATCTGTTCCCAAGGATCCGAGGTCTAAGGCTTGGATCCACCAGGGGGCAGGGCATCCGGCTCCAATTTACCCAGGCAGGGCTGGCAAGTTCGCCTTCCCCGCAGGGTCTGGAAGCCCCTCTGCAGGGTCTGCCCCAAGAACTCAGGGCCCCCAAGGGGGTCTCTTTCACCAGGGAGTAGGAGCTGAAGGGCTTTGGCCCTCTGCCAAGCTGTTAAGACGTCTATAACATCGTCAAGCGGAAATTTATGAGCTGCCTGGAAGGTGGGTGGTCTACCATCAAGGAGGGGCGGGGGGAGGAAGGAGGTGATGGGCAGGAGGAAAAGCAAACCTGCCCTGGAGATCCCTGTCCCACCTGGGACTGCCCTGGCACCTGGAGCCCCGCTTCCCAGAAGGATTTCTTACCATTTTGCTACCTGTCTGATGAACCCATTTTACCCACCCCCGCCTTTCAGACCGGACCTGGCAGCCCTCGTGTTGATGTGCAGGGTGGGTTTGCAGATACAGGCTCTCCAGAAGTGAGCAGGCTACTGAGCCCTGCTCAGAACCTGCATAAAGCCAGAACCTCTCTAGTCCGGGGTTCTAGCAAAGTCACGCCCACCACCCTGTGGTCCTCCACCTTCCAGTCAGGAAAAAACTCTTTTTCCCATCATCACTCAACTCAAGAAGGTCATCTATGAGGTCAGGGATCAACTGCACCCTGCTATCTTAAAATAGGGGGCGTGATACATTTCTAGTATGAATTTTGCCCCTCTGAAGACGATTTCTTGGAGTTTTCAATCAACATATAGGTAATGGGTGTCTAGGAACTTCCCTGGTGGCTCAGTAGTAAAGAATCCCCCTGCGATGAAGCAGACCCAAGTTCGATCCCTGGGTCGGGAAGATCCCCTGGAAAAAGAAATGGCAACCCACTCCAGGATTCTTGTCTGGGAAATCCCATAGACGGAGGAACCTGGTAGGCTACAGTCCACGGGGTCGCAAAGAGTCGGACATGACTGAGCGACTTTGCTTTCTTTCACTTTAAGGGTGAGAGGGAGAAGGGGGAAGTGTGGGTATCAGTGAAATCCACTCACCTGAGCAAAATATAATTTCATTTCCTTTCCAAGAAATTCAGTCTTATGTAGCTGGAGTCTGGCATCTGCTGCAGATAAGGGGTTGCTGAAGTTTATTCTGACCCGTTTGAAGCTTTTAAAATACTGAAAGGTGATATCTTTGTCGTAAGTCCTAAAGAGGGATTCAAATTTGGCCTGAAAAATAAAAAATGAAAGGAATTGGAATCTACTTGCACATGACCTTTGACTGGATGGCTTCATTACAATTCTTATGGAGAAAATGAATCGTTCATTGTTTCAAGAACTTCCTACTTCAGACCCTATTTTTCCATGATCCTCCCCAATCCAGTGAACTTCAGTCCCACCACTCCGCTTAGGACAATGCCCTGTCCATCAAATATTACTTAGGGCTTTCAAACACTGGAGCTAGTTTGAAAAAAAAAATTAATTCAATTGGGAAACAAAGTTAATTTAAAAAGGCTTGCCTTTCTTTCTTTTTTTTTTTTTAATGCCCTATAGGTGGTAAAGGTACATTTTCCCTATAGTTGTTTGCCTTTTTTTCGTTTTTTTTTTTTTTTTAATTAGAGGATAATTACTTAACAATATGTGACTTTTTTGCCATACATCAACATGAATCGGCCGTAAATATGTTCCTTCCTTCTTGAAGCCCCTCCCACCTTCCTTCCCGGCCCCCCCACCCCACCCCCTCTAGGTTGTCACAGAGCACTGACTGTGGGCTCCCTGTGTCTTACATCAAACTCCCACTGGCTATCTAGCTTACATATGGTAATGTATATGTTTCAATGCTGTTCCCTCAAATCATCACATCCTCTCCTTCCCCCACTGGGTCCACAGGTCTGTTCTTTAGGTCTGTGTCTCCTTTGCTGCCCTGCAAGTCGGATCGTCAGTACTGGTTTTCTAAATTTCATACATATGCGTTAACATATGATATTTGTCTTTCTCTTTCTGACTTACTTCACTCTGTATAAAAAGGCCTTGCATTTCTTAACGTAAAGGAAGCAGTTAAAAAAAAAAAATTCCCAGTGGTATTTTCCCATTCAGTCTGTCATTTTTTAACTCTCTAAAATAGTACTGGTTTTTAAAAATGAATGTGCTGTCAAAGAACCTGTTTCTATACACTGGCTTTAATACAGGTACGCATTTAGCTCTAGTGTTTAAGGATTAGTGAACATTGTGAAACAGCATGAGATCTTAGAACTGAAATGCCTGAGTTCAATGATTAAAAGCCTAGATTCAGGAGAATGTTTCATCAGATCCTGGGAAAAGTTCTGCAGGAGCACCCCCCTCCACCACCACCACCGGGTTGGGTCCTGAATGGGGTGTTGTTTTGGGGAACTGGGAAACCACTGCCATCTTTTCCAACCAGAGGGGAAGGTGTTATGGACAGTCTTGAAACTTGTAGGAAGATTGTGCAGGGGCTGTCAGTTACCAGATTTCTGAATCTTTTTTGCAGACTAAACTCTGGGGATGGTGAGAGGCCAATGGGGGTGGTTGAGAGCAGGGCTGCGGCAGGCAGCGTGTCCTCTACCCAGGTGACTGGTGAGAGGAGGAGGCCTGGACAGACTCTGGAAATCTATAGAGAGCATGCTGTTTCTGCAAAGCAGAGGGAGCATTCCAGCAGAAGAGGAGATCGTCCCTGAGACTTTTTGGTGCTAGGAAGTGGAGGAGGGGATGGGCCTCCGGGTGGATGGGTGGATGGTCAGTTTCTGCTCCGTCGGGCAGAGCTCCACCGGGCAGGGCCTGCCTTTCCTCCTGGCTGGCGTCTCCACGAGGAGACGTGGGAAGAGCTCACAGTTTCTCTCTTCCAGTTCCTTAGGTTTTGTTAGTTGATGCAAAAGTCTGTGACTTTCCCAGGAGAGGTGACGCAGAAAAACAGGAGAGCGAACGCGCAGCAGATGGTCAAGCTTCGAATTCATCTGCGCGCGCACTGACGCGGTTGGACTCCGCCCCTCTGCGGAGCACGGGTGAGTCCGGGGTGTGAGGGTGTCTGTGCGGATTTGGAATTTCACACGACCTCATCCGTAGGCACTGTGACCAACTGTTTGGAGTTATGATTCATAACTTAAGAGAGATGAGTTTGATGGATATTTTTAGACAGCAAGTCAGGGCTGAGGACCAGAGTGCAAGAGAACCCACACTACCTTGTTAATTTCGTATTGCTCTCCTACCGTCCTTTTATAAAATAATCTTATTTGTTATTACAGTTGTTGGGTGGCATCTCTACTGAAATGAGTAAACAGTGATTTTACTCACATAAGGCTAATATTAAATACATAGACTTTGTAGTACGTTTACACATAGATTGGGCTTCCCAGGTGCCGCTAGTGATAAAGAACCCACCTGCCAATGCAGGAGACTTAAGAGACGTGGGTTCGATCCCTGGGTCGGGAAGTTCCCCTGGAGGAGGGCATGGCAACCCACTCCAGTATTGTTGCCTGGAGACTCCCATGGACAAAGGAGCCTGGCAGGCTACATATAGTCCATGGGATTGCAAAGAGTTGGACAAGACTGAAGTGACTTAACAAACACGCACGTACACAAAGACCATGCTCTAACATCTAGTTAAAAAACTACAATTCTGGCTTGTAAGCAGACTACATGATTAGGGAGTTAAATTTGATTTAAGAAAGAAAGAAAGAAAATGTCCCAAGTCTCAGTATGGCTTTAGGTATAAGGATATAACATGATCACTGCCCCCTAAAGAGAACACACAGAATTCATTCCTATACAGTCTTGTTTTAGAGATCAGTTAGATAGCTTCATAGCTACTGATGGAAATCTTGGCATTTTAATCAAATGAAGAAGTAAATCATAGTAGTTAAAATCACTAGTTATATTAATAACCATTGATGACAGCTGCTTTCCGGGAGGTAGGATGCTTAACTTATCTATTTATTATTTGCTATGGGTGCATTTTCTCCACCTGGAAAAACCTAGAAAGTTGAAGACTGGTCCTTATAATTACTTCAAACATTCAAATATCTCTACAATAGTGATTTCCTAAGATAAAATCAAAGTATCCTGAACTCGAGATGTCAAAGTGAAACATTCTGTGCACTGTCAGAAAGTCCTCCCTCCAAAAGTTTACTTACAATCTACACAGAATGAAACAAACAAACACCATGCTGAACCCTGCTTACTAATTGGCCAAGGGACAGAGACATTTTTAAATACTGAGCTTTAAAAAGTTCCTTCAGAGCTAATTCCTCAGGCAACCTTTTGATTCTGAAGGCTCAAAGCATTCTGGATGCACTTCAAAAACTCCAAAACCCACAAAGAGAACCACACATCCCCATCAACTATCTCAGCTAATAGTATCAATTAACATCATGCTTTGAAAACTCTCTCTCAAAAAAAACAACAAAAAACATTAGAAGCCTTACCCTGGTTTCACTTTCGCTGAAGATCTCACTGTTTGCCACACAGGCAATCAGGGAGCTAAAACTGTAGTTAAAATTTCTAAAGTGCATCTTGCTTTCTTACAGTGAGCGCTACAGCGACTCCCGCGGTCAAGCCCCATAGAAGCCTTACCCTGGTTTCACTTTCGCTGAAGATCTCACTGTTTGCCACACAGGCAATCAGGGAGCTAAAACTGTAGTTAAAATTTCTAAAGTGCATCTTGCTTTCTTAGAGTGAGAGCTACAGCGGCTCCCGCAGTCAAGCCCCAAGTGATGGAGTTCGTTTACCAGAAGCTGTCAGGTCTTTCTCGAGCTGGCGCTTATAAAGCAATGAGGTCCGGCTCACCCCGCGCCCCGCCCCAACCCCGGGGTTAAAAAAAGCACCGCTTCCAGGGCATCCTGTTTGGACACCAAATTCCTGAGTCAAGCACTGCTTGACTTGCAGGCGGACAGGGACAGAGTGTAAGTTTCTACTGGAAAGAGGTGACGTCAACACCTTAGTCATTTTCCCTATGCTAATTAACTTCGCTTGGGGAGGATGGAAAAAACGGCCGAGGTTTGCTTTGCAGCTGTTTTATCTCTCCCTCTTGCAGCATAGTTTCCACTGGTAGTAATTCCATTCAGCCACTCAGTCACCAGGCTCCGCCGCTGAATGGGACGACCCTTCTTAGGATGGAAAATGTTACAGACAGAAGCAGGAAGGGCTACATCAGTAAACAGTAATTAGCCTGCGGGGAACTTTCAAGGCTTGGAGAAACCTGGAAACTGAAGTCTTGGGGAATGGTTTGATCCCTGTAATTTCCTGAACACTTAAATCAAAGTTTCATACACTGGGATATTAGAGAAAACATTTGGAAATCTGTCTTGGTCAATGACCTCTGTTTTTCAAAGAAAAAAAAGTAGAATTCGTTTCGAAATGTGTCCCGTCCCCTCCCCCCACTTTTTTTTTTTTTCTGATGAAACTTTATTGGATGAATGTCCTAATTCCCACTTGTATTTCATAGTGAGAATGTGGGAAGCGATCCTAGGATTTTCGTTGGAAAACTTTGTAATTGGACAACTAGGAATAGGCAGCTCTTTGATCATTTTCTAACGCCTACTGAATTCGGAAAAAAGATACGAAAACATTTTAGAGTAATCTGAACCTCTGAAGCTGAGAAAGAAAACATTAAGAGGCTGTCTGCTTGGAGACTCAGAGGCTGAGTGTTTTCGGTTTTGTTTTAAATAGGAAAGGATGATGAAATAGAAAGAATGGATAGTATAATTGAAAAGCTAGTTCATTTGGCCTTTTTGCAGGTAAGAGGTCTGGTCTAGAAGAAGCATACTGGAATAGCAGGATACCCGTTCTTTGAAAAGGCTACAACTCCTTTTTTCCCCCAAATTTTCATTTTACTATTTTTCTTTAATTGAAGTACAGTTGATTTACACTGTTGTGTAAGTTTCAGGTGTATAGCAAAGTGATTCAGTTATACATGGATGTGTATCTATTCTTCAGATTTTTCTCGTATCAGTTATTACAGGATATTGACTATAGCTCCCTGTGCTATACAGCAGGTCCTTGTTGCTTATCTCTCTTAAATGTTATTGTTGTTTAGTCACTAAGTTGCGTCCAATTCTTTGCAACCTCATGAACTGTAGCCCACCAGGCTCTTCTGTCCATGGGGTTTCCCAGGGAAGAATACTGGAGTGGGGTGCCATTTGTTTCTCCAGGGGAATCTTCCCGACCCAGGGATCAAACCTGAGTCTCCTACATTGACAGGCCAATTCTTTACCGCTGAGCCACCAGGGAAGCCCTTAATCCCATTAAAATGCTGCAACTCTTTGAACTTCCAAGTACTTTGTCAATTTTGGTCCCTATGGCGGTCTGAGTGCTAGGTTCTTCCCACTCTCTCCAATTTCATTATCACCTAAATGCAGTCACGTTATTTATGAAAAACATTCTCTAGTCTAGAGGCACACATGGACACCTCTTAAGCTTCCAAAAGTTAAGTGGAACCTTGCTATTCATATGTAAAAATTAACTTCAAAGATTCATTAAAGTCAGCCAATAATGAAAAGAATATATGCAATGGGAAAGAGCAAACTGGAGTATTTATCCCTCCATAAAAGGAAATGCAAAGTATTCCTGGATGAGTGAGGGTTGCTTAATCTCCATGCGTGGTTCCCTGCTGCCAGTTGTAGGGTTATGTAAGAGACCAGTTATGGTGTTTGCTTTGCCAAATTACTTGTAACTCCCAACCCAGGAGATTTAAATGCAAAAGATCTAGAAAAGTTTTGAATGCTGTAAAATAGTGTAGTGTGTGTGTGTGTGTGTGTGTACTCAGTTGTGTCCAACTCTTTGCCACCCCATGGACTGTAGCCCACCAGGCTTCCCTGTCCATGGGATTCTCCAGGCAAGAATACTGGAGTGGGCTCACATCTCTTCCTCCAGATCTTCCTAACCCAGGGATCAAATCTGTGTCTCTTATATCTCCTGCATTAGCAGGCAGGTTCTTTATGGGATGCATCAGACACCAGGAGGACAGGGCCACGTTGGGTGGCGCTTGGTTCCCGGGGCTGTGCACTTGGACTGGCTGCATTTTCAGCGCAGAGGCCGCAGGGGGCCCTGGGGGGCACATGCAGGCTTTGGTGGCAGCATTGGTATGGGAGGCGTTGGTGGAGGGAGGCAACGGGGAAAGGGACAAGAAGGTAGAAGACACAGAGGTGCACTCTACCCCCCCAGCGCGCCTGTTCCTCCTCTCCTCTCTCTCCTGGAGTCTGCCTCAGGGATCAAGAGCTGAAGGGGGATCAGAGGAGGCAGAAGAGGTTCATTTCTCCATCTCCTCCTCACTCGCCTCCCCCTCCGATTATAAGTCATGACATGAAGCTCCAGCTCAACTGTGTGGGCAAACCTGGAACGCTTCTGTTCATCTGAGGCAACAGCACTGAACTCACTCAAATTTGTGATTGTGGTTTCATGGCATGTGTGCTCAGGGGTATCTGACTCTTTGCAACCTTTTGAACTGTAGCCCCGCCAGGCTCCTTTGTCAATGGGATTTTTCAGGCAAGAATACTGGAGTGGGTTGCCGTGCCTTCCTCCAAGGGATCTTCCCCACCCTGGGATTGAACCCACATCTCCAGTGTCTCCTGCATTACAGGGGAAAATTCCTTACCCTCTGAGCTGTGGGGGCAGGGAGTGTGGGAAGTCCATGGTTTCATTATATGGATGGAAAAAAAAAAGTTCTCGTGAGGTATTTGAAGATGGTTCAACTGTCTTTGCTCAAAGAAATCAGCGCTAAGTGATAATTTTTCATTAGGCCGTTCCTAAAGCCTCCCAACACAGGCCATTCTGTACCTGCCTTTAAATTGATGGTGAACTCCATCTGAAACCACAATCACAAATTTGAGTGAGTTCAGTGCTGTTGCCTCAGATGAACAGAAGCGTTCCAGGTTTGCCCACACAATTGAGCTGGAGCTTCATGTCATGACAGTAAAGAAAGAATCTGCCTGCAATGCAGCAGACCCAGGTTTGATCCCTGGGTAGGGAAGATCCCCTGGCGAAAGGAATGGCTACCCACTCCAGGATTCTTGCCTGGAGAATCCCATGGACAGAGGAGCCTGTCAGGCTGCATATAGTCCATGAGGTTGCAAAGAGTTGGACATGACTGAACGACTAACACTTTCACTTCCTTCTGAATCATATTTAGGGAACTTGAGTGCTTCCACTTCTAGATCAGGGAAAGGGGCTCGAAGTGGCGCTGATTGTAGGGAGGCTAGACTGGATACCAGCAAAAATCACTGGGTCACAAAGTGTCCCTGAGCCCTGGCCCAGGAGAGAAGCCACCTCGGGTCCAATAGCCCAAGTGTCCCATGGTATGAGAGGTACAGAGCATGGACCCTTCGTGGTGCTCCAAAGCCCCAGTTGGAGCTTCATTTGCTCACCTGAAAGTTCTTGTTAGGAATGTCCATCTTGGGCTGTATGTCTGTTACACACAAACTTGCATTTCTAAATGTGCTATGGTATTTCTATGAGCTCCCTGTTGGTTCAGATGATAAAGAATCTGCCTGCAACACAGGAGACCTGGGTTTGATCCTTGGGTCGGGAAGATCCCCTGGAGAAGGGAATGGCAACCCACTCCAGTATTCTTGCCCGGACAGTTCCATGGACAGAGGCTATAGTCCATGGGGTTGCAAAGCGTGGGACATGAGCGACTAATACACATGGTATTTGTATATTTCTTGTGGTTGGAAACTCAACTACCTTCTTAATTCTTGTTTTCAAGTTGGATGTAAGTGATTTGAAGAAAACAGTGCCCACTGAAACATCTCATTAAAACTCTCAAAAAGCACGCTAAAAATTGCACTTAAAATAGTAAAACTGCAACCAGAAGTTAGAGAAGCACAATGAAATGCTTTTGTCCATTGAATGCTTTAGATGGTTTGCATTTCTTCCATTCATACTGTTCAGAATTTGAAACGAAGCTCTTCAACCTGCATTTCTGGCTCCAAGCAGTCAGAACATATTTTCATTAAGAAGTTTCTATTTTCAGTGAGGAAAAACTGAGGTTTATGTTGAAATTCGTCATTCCCATTACAGCATGCCTAAAGCTGAGTGAAAATGACCTCATCACACCTGTTACATACTCCAAGGGGTTCACAACCACGCCAAGAATGTGCCACCTGCGAAGCCTTCCATGGGATGAGCAAAGAGAGAAACTGAGTTGTGACTGTGTTTCGCAGAGCAGAGCAGAGGATGAAGACATTTGCAAAGATCTCCTGGGAGGGAAAATGACACACTCAACTGAGATCAAAGATATCAAAGTGTTTATCTTGAATGGCAAGGAAACTCACATTTTAGTGGCGCCTTCAGCTTCTGAGATAATGGACTAGCTTCACTGTTGTTTAATATTCACAGTCCTTCCGACTATGATGTGAAGCATGGTTCCCCCAACCTAAGTTATTGCACAAAAGGAAAAAACAGTGGCCGCTGACTCGTCTTGATCACTCCCCAGTTTAAGAGGTGTTCTTCACCGAAGGGACGTTCTTGTGCTCACCTTGTCAACCAGGTTCATGTCAGACTCCGAGTGGCTGTGAAGACTGACATAGGCAGAGAGCCCAGGACGGTGCCCGAAACACTATCAGTGATTGATGCGTTGAGCTTCTAGTTCCTGTCTCATCCATAATGATCCTGAGGTTCAGAGGGGCTCACTGTGCTGGGGAGATCAGGACTCGCCCTGATCCTCTGACCGCGGAGTCCCTGCTTGTTCCATGGAACCCCTGCGGCACCGCAGCCTTGTCCTTTGGTATTTCCCGATCTACGTTCTCTAAGTCTCTCTGGCATCTTGCGTGGCTTCCTCTTCTAGGTGGCCTGCTGGTCAGTGGAGATATCTCTAGGTTTTCTGGACCACCCCTCCCCCGCAATTTGGCCCTCCTGCACTCCGCTTCAGGCAGCCCTCTGCAACCACGGTAACTTTCTAACTGGCCTCGCTGTGGCCAGTTTCTTATTGCTCCCAGATAGCGTGTAATTCCCACAACAAAAAACTTCCCGAAGCCGAATTTGTTCACATTCCTCTCCTACTAAGACTATAGAGATTTCAGTGACTTCCTGTTGCTCTGTAGGTTAAAGGTAAGATTTTCGCTTGGTATTCATCCGTTCATCCATCTATTTACCCAATTTTTTATCCAAGCACAGTTCCAGGTACCAGGGGTTCAAAGTGAAGACAGACAAAACTCTCTGCCCTCATGAAGCTAATATTCTAGATGGAAAAAAAAAGAGAAAGAAATGACATAAAGGGGTAAAATACATTGTGTGTTTCGATAGTGGTAAGAGGAATAATTAAAGCTGAGAAAGGGAGAAAGAAAGGGAGAAAGAGTGTGAAAGAAGTGGGGAGGAGTGAAGGAAGGAAGGAAGAAAGAAAGAGAAAACAGACAGACTCCCCAGGAAAGGCATTCCTGAGAAGATGACAGGTGGGTACATTGAGACTTTAAGGAAGTAGTGGAGTGAAGTGGTGGGGTGCTCGGAACAGCATTCCAGGCTGTGGGAACAGAAGGTGCAAAGTCCCCTGGCGCATTCCAGACCCAGCAGGAATCTCAGGGTGGGCTGCAGAGGAGGAATGTGGACAAAGTGGTTGGGAGTGAGGCCATGTGAGACTTTAGCGACTGGAAGGTCTCTGGCTTCCATGCTGATATCAGAAGGATTTGAGCAGAGGAGGGGCATGAAGGGATTTCCATGCCACAAAACTACTCCAGTGTCTGGGTTCAGAAAATGTAGGCTGGGGGGCAAAGCTGCCCCTAAAGCACGAGGCCTTCTCTGATTGCGGAGCTCATGACTCCTCTAGGCAGTCCTCAGCTTTGCCTGCTTTCTTTGGGTCCCTTAGTGAGCTCCTCCCTCATCTCTTCTCTGCCTACCAACTCCTATTTATCCTTCAAAGCCCATCATTGAACACCCTTTCTCTAGGAGGCGCCCCTCCAGGCCTCATGTTCTCTCCCACCTTTAACCCTGGTGATGTCCCTGCCCCACAACAGGCACCCCATGCAGTCTGCCTGATACCCTAGTTATATTCTTACCTGGCAGCCCTACAGGACTTCACCAGGGATAGTCCATCTGAGACAAGCAAAGAGCCAGCATCCACCAGCCATCAAAAAGCCATGGCCATCTGTGTTCCTAACTGGAGGGTGTCCTGTGTCCTTGGTTTAAACAAAGACCATGCCATTCCTTTTCACTGCAGGAGGTGGTAACGGCACACGTTTGCTCAGCGGGTGCTGATCACATTCCGGGGTGCACTTCCTCCCTCCTTGCAGCTTAGTGGCTTGTGGGTGTCCCGGCTAGGGGCTGAACCACCAGCTCACCACCAGCTCTAGACTGAGGCCCCCCCATAAACACTCCCAGAGGCATGTGACTCTCCTTAGGGGTCTACAGCCAGGGTCTCACCAACCCTTTGTCCTTTGGAAGGAACATATAAAGTAATGCTAAAAATTCTCCAAGCCAGGCTTCAGCAATACGTGAACTGTGAACTTCCAGATGTTTAAACAACCCTATATGTGAGACAGCAAAAGAGACGCAGATGTAAAGAACAGACTTTTGGACTCTGTGGGAGGTGAGGGTGGGAAGATTTGAGAGAATAGCATTGTAACATGTATATTATCATATGTGAAGTAGGTCACCAGTCCAGGTTCAATGCATGAGACAGGGCGCTCAGGGACGGTGCACTGGGAGGACCCTGAGGGATGGGATGGGGAAGGAGGTGGGTAGGAGGTTCAGGATGGGGAACACATGTACACCCATGGCTGATTCATGTGAATGTATGACAAAAACCACTACAATATTGTAAAGTAATTAGCCTCCAATTAAAATAAGTTAATTAATTAAACAACAACAACAAAAAGTCAATTCACTGTGGTCTAGCAGGAAAAACATATCATTTTCTCTTCCTGTTAAGAAAGAAAGGGAAAAGTTCTTTAAAATGAGTGGCATTTCATGCAGATAGGCACAAACAGTAGCCTGTCACATGTACATCACATTCCTTTGGCATCACTAGGCTTTATGTCTGTCAATTTTCAATCATAAGGAAAAAACACAATAAATCTTTTTATACAAACCACAGAATGTATAGAAGTGAGGGGAATAAAGCTGTTGAAATTTCAACAACAACAACAACAACAAAATGTAAGAGATGCAGGTTTGAACCCTGGGTCAGGAAGATCCCCCTAGAGTAGGAAATGGCAACGAACTCCAGTATTCTTGCCTGGAGAATCCCATGGACAGAAGAGCCTGGAGGGCTATCGTCCATAGGGTCGCAGAGAGTGGGACACGACTGAAGCACGCTTTTACTGCTGAGGCCTGGGTTGGAGAACTAAGATTCCACAAATTGTGCAGTGTGGCCAAAAAAAAGAAAACAAAGGTATTCACTACTTCAAATGTGCTGGCAGAGAAACAACTCATCAAGCATCACAAGAACTATAGTAAGAGTATATCACAAAAAAGAAAATGATGATCTTCCAGAAACCAAACTTAAGGTCACAGAATGTTGTGATCTATCTGAGAGTTCAAAATAGCTGTCGTGAAGAAACTCAATGAACTACAAGAAAACTCAGGAAGGCAGTTCAGTGAGTGCAGAAATGAAATTAATGAACAGAAGAACTACTTTATCAAAGTGATTGAAACTAAAACAGAACCAACAGAAATTCTGGAGTTGAAGAACTCAACAAGATGAAAAATGCATTAGAAAGTTTTGGAAACAGAGCAGATGATATGGAAGAGATAACTGGCAAGCTCAAAGACAGAAATCTAAAAATGATACAGGTAGAAGAGGAAAGAGAACCGAGATCTTAATAAGTAAGGAAATTCTACGGGAATGAGCCAACTCTTTTAGGGCAGTATTAGGATAATAGGTACTCAGAGATGAGAGGGAGAAGGGTGCGGAGAATTTATTTAAAGAAATAATCACTGAGGACTTGCCAAACCTAGAGAAGGAACAGGATATATAAGTTCATGAAGCTAAAAGAACAGCTAGTTACCTCAATGCAAAAAGACCTTCTCCAAGACAAATTATATCAAAACTGTCAAAAGTCAATTACCAAGAATGAATTTTAAAGGCAGCGGGGAAAAGGGTGATAACCTACAGAGGAACCCCAATTAGGCTGTATGCAGATTTCTTAGCAGAAACTCTATAAGCCAGGAGAGGATGAAGTGACCTTCTCAAAATACAGAAAGATCCTGGAAACCAACAGAAATCCAGGAACCCAAACCCAGGACAGAACAGTTCCCTTGACCGCATCTAGTGGAGAATAAGTACTTATCCCTAGAATGTGCTGCATGTAATTTGTGATACATACATTCATGCTTGAGTTAAGAGTTTAGGAAATTGTACCTAGTTCTCCTCCCATGATATATGTTCAGTTACTGTCAGTGAATGGCAGTAACATAAAATTTATGAAATCCTGAATTAAGGAGCACCCACCCCCTTCCTGGCGAGTGAGAATCATGACCTGCTCAGCGGACAGTGGTTGGAATTCTAGTGCCTAGAATGCACAGACTAGTCAAACAGCATAAACCCACTTCAGCACCTACTTAAATCAGAATCATCTGGGGAGCTTGTTAGACACACAAATCTTTAGGACCCATTCCACAACCACTGACTCTGGGTTTAAGGATCTGCTTGTCAGCGATTTTCCCAGGTGGCTGAGAGACAAACAACCCCATGGGTAGGGCTTATATTTCATAACAAGTAAACAAGAGCATCCCCTCTAAAAAAGATCCTAGATTCCTGACCTTTCTAAAAGGGATAAGCAGGAGCCTCTGCCCTAGATCCTGCCCTTAAGGCTCCAAGAGCCCCAGAGCTGATCTCTAAAGGTCTAGGTCTTAAGCTAGACCTTGGGTTCTCCCAAATAGATGGAAGAAAATGTGCTTCCACCAGGACCTTAGGATGACCACATGGAGGGCCCAAGAGCTCCAGTCTTCAGATTTTAACTCCACCCCCACGAAGGAACTCCATGGCTAGAATGCTGGGGAGATGGCCTGGCCCTCCCCACCATCCTGCATGATGGGAATGCCCTCTGAGACCTTAAATACCCGCTCCAGATGTATTACTGAAAATGCTCAGGGATGGAAGGACCTACCTCAAATGCTGGGGAACAAGGCTTGCTTTGGAGTTCTTCCTTCCTCTTTTTTTTTTTTTTTTCGGTTTTTTAACTTATTTATTTGACTGTACCAGGTCTTAGTTGTAGCACTCAGGAGGTTAGTTGCTGCATGTGGGGTCTAGTTCCCTGACCAGGGATCAAATTTGGGCCCCCTGCATTGGGGGGCTCCGAATCTTAGCCACTGGACCACCAGGGAATCCCTGGAGTTCATCCTTTAAAATGGATATGACAGGAGCATCTAATTGACTGCCTTTTCTATGTCCTTGAGGGAGCCACTGGCCTGCACCCCTCAGACATCTGAAACCTCAAATGTGTGTTGAATGTTTTTGTAGTAAAGAAAATAGTTAAACCCCTTAGTTAAAAATAAACAGATAATAAACCAATGTTAATTTCTTAGTTTTGACGAATACTCTATGTGTAGGGTCAGGCCACCCAAGATGACTGTTCTTTTGCTCTCTGTACATCCCCTGCCCAAGCAGCAGCTGCTTCACCGACACTCCATGCACTTGACTGACCTTTCTACACACTTGCCTTGGTCCCAGCTAATGGCTGTTCTAGCTTTAGATCAGAGCTCTCCACTATGCTTATCAAAGGGGCGGTGAGGGGCGTGCCCCTCTGCTGGTTTCTCTGGTAACTGATGAGCCAAAATCACATCAGTTCCCCCCTATAACTGGTAACTTCCCCAGCCCACACCAAGACTACTACTACGTCCTGTCCAGCCATCTGCTACACACGATGGGTATTGCCCCAGGACTTTGCTTTGGACGTGTAAGCGCCTCCATCCACTAAACCAGTGATGTCTCTGATGTTCATTCTGGGCTCTGTCTTTGGTCTTGAAGTTGGGCAAGTACAGGGCTTGTAGTCCTGGGCTGGGGGGTGGGGGTGCGTGGCAGCCCAACACCGTGGTAATGTAAGATGTCAACAGTGAGGGGAAATGGGTGAGAGGTATAGGAGAACTCTCTCCCTTTGCAGTTTTAAATTATTCTAAAATAAAAGTTTGTTAAAAATAGATGGAAACCACCTGCTAGAGCCTGCAGGGCTCCATTTGGGCCTGTCTTAGATCCCAGCCCTTCTGCAGGGTCTGGCCTCTCTGACAGAGGCTCAGCTTACATGACCTGAAGATTCTCTCATTCCATCATCCCTTAGGATGGTGTCTCAGCCCTGCTCTCCTAGTGGGCTGGGTGGAACTTCTTATAAAAACCTTTACTAAATCCTTGCTAACAGGCCATCCAAGCCACATCCAGCAGTTTCTTCCAACCCTGCACCCCCACCTCGATCTCCTGGGAAACCACTGTATTATTTCCATCTAGCTGATCATAAGGTTGAAATGGTGTGGAATTAATTTCCCTGCATCTACAATTTGGCTTGAAATGTATTTCCTCTATTGATATTCTTGCATATGTACCTCCTATAAAAATTACATAAGACACTGTGAATGAGAATGGAAAAGAAAGAAAATTGGGAGGGGTCATCAACTTTACCTGAAATACTTTTAAAGGCCCATTTTAACTTGCAGGGGGTGGCCAGGGATGAGAGTGGATTTTTTAAAATCATGCTCCAGCATGCTTATTTTGGGCAGTAACTCTTCAGAGGAACAATTTTAAAAAAACTTTACAGTGAGCATTGGGCCCTTTTGAAACTCCCAGTTAAAAGAATATGAGAGAAGTAGGGGGAAATGTTCTCTTTGTGAGGTACTCTGAATGGAATACATTGTGTGAGGCAAAAAGAAAACTTCATTTGGGTAAGATTCTAATTGTATTCTTCCTTATCACCCTGGAGAAATTGACAACCTGTATTTTACTGCTCAAAATAAAAAAAGAAAAGAAAAGGCTTAACTCATTCCAGTGCGAAACTCAGGACTGTCTAAAAGCACAGTGGAATGAAATGTTTCCTTTTTATTTTCTCTTTTGAAAACATTAACCTATTGTTTATTCCAAAAGTGTGATGTGGCCTGCAGGATCCTGGAACACTGACTGACCATTTATTTATCAGATATATTAAGCATGCAAAGCTAGGAACTGTTCTCGGCTGGAGCTTTGCAAGGTGAGGCCCTTGCAATGTTCCATCTAGAAGCATGGCACGTATTAACATACCTTCAGAATGAGGCAGTGGTTCTCAGCTGAGGGTAATTTTTCTTTCCACTCCCCCACCAGACATTTGGTCATGTCTGGAGACAATTTTGATAGTCGAAGCTGCAGGTGGGGGTGGGGATGGGGAATGAAGCTGCTGGCATCTAGTGTGCAGAGGTCAGGGATGCTGCTAAACAGCCTATCATGCATGAAACAACCCCAATGACAAAGTATCCCATCCACAATGTCAATAGTGCCAAGGTAGAGGTGGTGCAGTGGTAAAGAACCCATCTGACAAAGCCCAGAGACACAGGAGACGCGGGTTTGATCCCTGGGTCGGGAAGACATCCCTGGAGGAAATGGCAACCCTGTCCAGTATTCTTGCTGGGAAATTCCATGGACAGAGGAGCCTGGTGGGCTATAGTCCATAGGGTCAGAAAGAGTCAGACACAACTGAGCACACGTGCACAGAGCAATGCAAAAGTTTCTTCAAGGTTGAAAAAATATTATAATTACATTATAGTGGTATTAGTCTAGAGCTCTGAGTCAGATACTAGTCAGGTGCTCCAAAGGAGCAAAGAAGGAAAGATCATATCCACTTGGGATAATCAGAGAAGGTTTCAAGTCTTCAACTGGATTTTCTGTGGTTCAGTTCAGTTGCTCAGTCATGTCCGATTCTTTGCGACTCCATGAACTGCAGCAAGCCAGGCCTCCCTGTCCATCACCAACTCCTGGAGTCTACCCAAACCCATGTCCATTGAGTTGGTGATGCCATCCAACCATCTCATCCTCTGTTGTCCCCTTCCTCTCTTGCCCTCAATCTTTCCCAGCATCAGAGTATTTTCAAATGAGTCAGCTCTTCACATCAGGTGGCCAAAGTATTGGAGTTTCAGCTTCAACATCAGTCCTTCTAATGAACACCCAGGACTGATCTTCTTTAGGATGGACTGGTTGGATCTTCTTGCAGTCCAAGGGACTCTCAAGAGTCTTCTCCAACACCACAGTTCAAAGGCATCAATTGTTCGGCACTCAGCTTTCTTTATAGTCCAACTCTCACATCCATACATGACCACTGGAAAAACCATAGCCTTGACTAGATGGACCTTTGTTGACAAAGTAATGTCTCTGCTTTTGAATATGCTATCTAGGTTGGTCATAACTTTCCTTCCAAGGAGTAAGTGTCTTTTAATTTCATGGCTGCAATCACCATCTGCAGTGATTTTGGAGCCCCCCAAAATAAAGTCTGACACTGTTTCCACTGTTTCCCCATCTATTTGCCATGATCTTAGTTTTTTGAATGTTGAGCTTTAAGCCAACTTTTTCACTCTCCTCTTTCACTTTCATCAAGAGGCTCTTCAGTTCTACACTTTCTGCCATAAGGGTGGTATCATCTGCATATCTGAGGTTATTGATATTTCTCTCAGCAATTTTGATTCCAGCTTGTGCTTCTTCCAGCCCAGCGTTTGTTATGATGCACTGTGCATATAAGTGAAATAAGTAGGGTGACAATATACAGC
>SJYT01071062.1:58130-86025 GCA_006410635.1 Cephalophus harveyi | reverse complement strand
GACTCGATGGATGTGAGTCTGAGTGAACTCCGAGAGATGGTAATGAACAGGGAGGCCTGGCATGCTGTGGTTCATGGGGTCGCAAAGAGTCGGACACGACTGAGCGACTGAACTAAACTGACAGGAGTACGAAGCAAAGCAATTTGATTGGACAAAGCTTCACTTGATAAATGCTAAAAGTTACATCTGCTTCAATATTCATAAAACTTTACGCACAATTAACACACTGTTGAACTTGATAGAGCAATATCTGCTAAATAAGGAAGGAGAGATTGATAGGAATGGGGCCAAAGGGGAGATTTAATATGTCCATGTCATCATCAAACTAATAAAATAATTACAAAAGCAAGAGCATCTGAATGACCCAGCTAATAAAGTCAGATTAATATGCTTATAAGCCTCACATCTTACAGACAGAATACACTTCCCATTAAAACATTCATAATGCATTAAAAAATGATCATATTTGTTGGCCACAAAGAATGCTTCCAAATAAAATCCTCAAAGCAAAAACTGTACAGACCACATTCTCTAACAACATTGCAATAAAATTGGATATTAATAACAAAAAGTGCAACTACTTAGGAATTTGCATGTAGTCTCCTAAATAACTCTTGGGATAAAGAGGAAATAAATTCTGCAATGATAGATTTTAAAGAAATAATGACAATGAAAAAATCAGTATATCCAGCTTGATATATACCACATGGTCACTATCATACCAAAAAAGTCATGGCAAAAGGATAGAAATAAAATCCATCAAAGTGTTAACAATATTTGCCTTTGTGCAAAATTGAAGTACTAGTAGGAGCTGGGAAACACATGCTGTTCCCTGGTTTTTGTTCCCAACACCTATGAGATAATTAATGCCCTCTTTCACAAACGAGAAAAGCAAGGTTCACAGTGTGTGACGCTTTGGAAAGCATCACATATTTGATGAAGGATTAAGAGTAGATCTGATACTGCACACCCAGGTACTCTTCCTTCTGCCACACTTCCCGGCCCTGGGGCCTAAGTTTCCCCAGAGTAAATCTAAGAGGCCACAGATGGTTTCTGAGCAGACCTTCCAGCTCAGCCCTGGGCTCTAAGAAACAAAAGAGGAGGCAACATAGCCCTGTTTTATTTCCACTATGGCTGTGCAGAAAAGGTTTGCAACCTAGGCGAACTCACCTGGAGGGGAACTTGAATCATACAGGAGGGAATACAAAAGCCTCTATCTAATCTTATCGGAGACACATTTCTTAGGCATCCCTGTATGTGTCTGTGTTGGGCATGTGATAGGTGGGCATCAGGGACATGAAGAACAAATGGCCATCTGCCCTCTCAGAGCTCTTAGAGAGGAGCTGGCACCTCTTCCAAGTCATATGAGAGCCATGTGGAACCTCAGAGGACTGGAGAAAACAGGACCAGAGCCAGCCTTGGCATGCGGATGGGAGCAAAGAGGGGATGGAGCTCCAGCTGGACCAGTGATGTGGTCAGAGTCTTGGGAAGTGAAATGAACACAGCCCTGTCTATTCACAGCCCTGTATAGAGTTAAGGTTGATTGTTGGTGATGGACAGGGAAGCCTAGCGTGCTGCAGTCCATGGGGTCACAAATAGTCGGACACGACTGAGCAACTAAACTGAACTGAACTGAACTGTGCTTTCACTTCACTGGAAAGGCAGACATTCAGGTTCTCTTGTTCTGGATAAGGCCATGCTCTCACTATCACAGGGATCTTGGCTTACCTCCTGTCCACCTTCTTGAAGACATCTGTAAAGAACATGATGTATCTAACTTCCCCACACTCTCCTCTTCTTTCAAACATCTCCGTATTTCACATCCCATGATACTTTAGATAGTGCTCATGTTTGAGGCACATTTTCAAAAAATGAAAGTTTTGGTGACATATTTGATGGGATTGAAGGATTTGAAACATCCACTTTGCCAACAAAGGTCCGTCTAGTCAAGGCTATGGTTTTTCCTGTGGTCATGTATGGATGTGAGAGTCAGACTGTGAAGAAAGCTGAGTGCCGAAGAATTGATGGTTTTGAATTGTGGTGTTGGAGAAGACTCCTGAGAGTCCCTTGGACTGCAAGGAGATCCAACCAGTCCATCCTGAAGGAGATCAGCCCTGGGTGTTCTTTGGAAGGGGTGATGCTAAAGCTGAAACTCCAGTACTCTGGCCACCTCACGCGAAGAGTTGACTCATTGGAAAAGACCCTGATGCTGGGAGGGATTGGGGGCAGGAGGAGAAAGGGATGACCGAGGATGAGATGGCTGGATGGCATCACTGACTTGATGGATGTGAGTCTGAGTGAATTCCGGGAGTTGGTGATGGACAGGGAAGCCTGGCGTGCTGTGATTTATGGGGTTGCAAAGAGTCCGACACGACTGAGCAACTGAACTGAACTGAACTGTGGCCATTCTGGTGGCTGAGAGTGGATCTGTGTGGGTGCCTGCAGCCCAGGGCCCAGTCCTTAGGGCCACTGTATGGCCCGGGCCTCACAATCCCGAGGCGGGGCCTCCCCTGCCCTTAGATCTTCTTGACTGATTTTGAGGGACCCAGAAGAGGTCTGATGCCTTCTCCATCAGATGGTGATGCTCTGGGGCAGGGACCGTGATGTCACCACCTGGGACCCCGAAGGAGGCCTGAGGTCTGTGTTCTCCCACACTCTTTGGTCCACGTCACACCCCAGCCCCACTCCCTGATGTTCTGGAGACAGTGACTTAGTCTCGCAGCTCCCCTACCAGGAAGGCAGGAACATCAGCTTGATGGAATGTTAGTGAGCCTCTCGCCCAGCATTTCCCAACCACCAGTCCATGCCAGGCACAGGGCCAGGGCAAATTTTCCTCCCCCGCCTTCCTTTCATCCTAAACCTTACAAACAGAAGCACATCTCAGTGGCTCCAGCCGCTACAGAAATAGCAGGGAGTCTGGCGAGGGCTCCCAGGGGCTGGGGCGCTTGTGTGCTTTGTTACCTTAGTCTTGAGCCCAAAGACTGTCTCTTCCTCCAGCATGTCAAGGAACCTGTTGAGGCCACCATCCATCCCCCAGGTGCCTACAGTCCCCACCACAAGTCAAGGTTCATCTTACCTGTTGGGTTTACAGAAGCTGTTCTGTCCTGTTCCATAAGCATCACATCTTATTGTTTTAATCTATTTTTTAATTGGAGGAAAAGTTCCTTTACAATTTGGTTGTAAAATTCCTTTTCAATGTGTGTTAGTTTCTGCTGTACAACACCGCGAATCAACCATAATCATGCATGTATCACCTCTCTCTTGAGCCTCCCTCATAACACCCCCGAGGTCATCACAGAGCACCAGGCTGGGCCCCTTGTATTGTACAGCAACTTCTCACCAGCGATCTATTTTACACATGGTAGTATATATACGTCAATGCTGCTTTCTCCATTCAGCTCACTCTTTCCTTCCCCTACTGTGTCCACAAGTCCACTTTCTACATCTGTGTCCCTATTCCTTCCATGCAAATAAGTTCATCAATACCATTTTTCTAGATTCCATATATATGCATAAATATATGTGTTTCTCTTATTCTGACTGACTTCACTCTGTGTAATAGGCTCCAGTTCCATCCACCTTACTAGAACTGACTCAAATTCATTCTTTTTTATGGCCGAGTAATATTCCATTGTGTATATGTACCACATCTTCTTTATTCATTCATCTGTCCAAGCACATCTAGGTTGCTTCCATGTCCTAGCTAGTGTAAACAGTGCTGTTTATCAACACTGGGGTACATGTGGCACTGCTTTTTGTGGAAATCTCTTGCCCAGCATCCTTTCTCTGAGGCTCAGTCAGGTGGCCCTGCTCTGTGACCTCCAGGGCACTATCCACCCCTCTCTCTGCACACATATGCAAACACAAATAAACATCTGTGACCATGTAGATCAGTTTCTCTGTCTTCCTCAGCAGACGTGAGCTCCTTAAGGGAAGCAACTTGGGATCCTCTACCACTGAGTTCTCAGGACCCAGCATGGTGCCTGGCATCTGATGGGTTCCTAGTAAAAAGCTCACTCAGCAAATGAATGTGTAGACAGATGGATGGGTGGATGAATGGATGGATGGGTAGATGGGTGGATGGGTAGAGAGATGGATGCTTGCAAAATAGCTGGACCTTGTTATTTGCACTCCAATATTATGTGGGAGGGAGCAAGAGATTCTGGCCAAGACCCTCAAGATGGTGTGTCCTCCTCTCTCTCTATCAGACACTAGATTAAAGATGTATCCTGTATCAAACTTAAAAAATTTGAGAGTCATATGCTTGTGATTCCCTCTCCTTTGTCTCCTTAAAGAGGCTGTGATGGTAGCAGGAGGATCAAAAGAAGAATTCAGAATCTGCTTCTTAGTGTCTGGAGATCCAGCAACAGCTGTGGCCCTCTTGACGACTGTGGTCTCATCATCCAGAACAGTGTGTGTGTGTGTCTCTGTGTGTGTGTGTCTGTGTCTGCATGTGTGTGAGTGAGATGGCAAAGTGTATAGGGCAGGAGAGGAACCTCAAGCTACCCTTTTCTCCTGAGCTGGTTCAGGCTGCTGTCGGCCCTTAGTCACCCCCACTTGCTGGCCAGCTCGCCTGATTGGCTGTTTCCTCTGCTGAGCCTCTCTAACTGCAGAGCAGGTAGTCACTGTTGAAGGTTTGGGATGCAGATCACAAACATGAGCACACATATTCACACACTTATCTACACCCATACTTTTTCATGTGCACATTGACATATACTGTTACACACACTCATATGCTCACCCATGCACCCTCTATTTCTAATCTACTGGGAGTCAAAAGGGCATCAGCACCCAGAGTCAGAATCCCAATAATTCCCAAGGGCAGCATTTCCTGGTGTCGTTGGATCGGGAACAGAGAGGGATGTCTTACCTCTTACCTGCGGTAACCTGAGCCCTGACAGACAGATCCAGGGGGCAGCAGGGTGTCACCAGTCTTTCCTCATCTGACCCATAGGTCTCTCCAGCGCTAGAAGGAATTGCTCCCTAGAGGACACACTTAGATTAATAAGCAGTGTCTTTCTGGTTTTCTTACAGCTTTACTAAGATATGTTTTCATGCCATAAAATTCACTTGTAACACAATATCATCAATGATTTTAGTAAATTCATACACAATCATGCACAATCACCACCACAACCCACCTTTAGAAGATTTCTATCACCCCTACCGAGCTCCTCAGGTTGGGGGAATTTCCCTCTCCCTAGTTTATTGAGCATTTTCATCACTTTGGAGCACTTTGTTTGGGGAGACTAATAAGGTTCTTAGTCATTTATATCTTAGCATAGATTAGTTTAATGCACTGATTTTATAAATCCACTCAATTCGTGAAGCAATGGTCCAGGACTGTTCCTACCACTGCTGAGGGTGGTGAGAGTTTGATGTCCCCTGGGCCCCTCAGCCTGGGGTTGGGCTGTTCTCTGGTGGCTCTGCCTCCACTCAGATGAGCAGAAGGACATCATGCTCTGCTCACGGATGCGGTGACGTCAGGGACGCACCAGGGTCCCACTGGTGGGAACAGAGCCCATTCCCCAAAAGCTGCAGTTTTGTAGAGACAATATAGTAGTTACCCAATCACCATGATGCATTTTGGAAAGACGTAGTTGGTTAATAAAGGTGCAAAATGACAAGGTGCTGTGGAATTTAGAGGGTGGAAGGCTTTTGTTGGGGAAGGGAGAGGGCAGTGGGGTGTGAAAGCCCTGACAGTGGAGAGCTGGGAATCGGGGATCAGGGAGTGAGGGGAGGCCAGGGAGGCCAAGCTTGCTAGGGCACTGTGGCACGGGCCACCATGCCAGAGCTCCTCCTGTGGGGGCATGCAGCCCAGACACATCCCCGGCTTCCTCGGGCGCCTCCGACGCTTCAGGTACTTTGGCCAGCTATCATGGACAGTAATGCTTACTCAAGAAGAGGCAGGGCTGAAGACTCATGCAAGCCCAGACCAAGGCAAGATCTGCCTTTAGACATGGTCCCAGGGGTGGTGTGGGTACCCATTTTTGTCTGGGTATGACCTGACAAGACCCACTGCGATGGCCCCAGGGTAGCCCTTAACCAAGCCAGCTAATCCTCGTCTCCTTCCTTCGTCTCTCGTTCCTTCCAGGACTTGGTTCCACCTCATTTTATTTTTTTCTGCTATCCCTTGCCCCCACCCTCGCTCTCATTTCCTCTTTCCAGAGTGCAAGGGAATTTCGGCTGGAACAGCCCATTGTGTGTGGTGGGCCTGGGGGGGCATCCAGAGGTCGCTGGAGCTGGGAGGGCCCCAGGCGGGGGCTGAGCAATGTGTCACTGCCAGGCCTTGGCAAGGGCTGCAGCCCTGGGGGGCTGGGAGCAAGAGAGGCCCAGGAGGTGGGAGGCAGAGGGCAGCCGAGAGGCTTGGAGCCTGCCAGGGGAGAAGACCTGAGGCGGGGGTGGGGAGGCCCTTCAAGCTTGGAAAGGGGATCCTTGCTGGCCACTTCCCGTCCAAGCTCCCAGGGTCTTTGGTAGGCTATCCTGGCTTAAGAGGTACCAACCTAGCCAAGAATTCTCCTTTCTTTAAAAAAAAATTTTTTCACTAAATTAAATAATAGAGGGACTGTGTCTATCTCTATTTCCATGTAGCCAAGTCTGAGCCTCGGCTGATCCTGGAAGCCAACCAGGTATGTGGAAAGAGGAAAAAGCAACAGCCAAAGAAAATGAAGCGATGCCTTGAAGGCCAGATGGAGGCCATGGGCAGAGATCTGCAGGAGGCCCTGGATGAGGGAGCCAAGGAAAAGGGGGTCCTGTCTGGCCTCAGAGCAGTGGGTGAAGGCAGGTTGAGAGCTCGTCTCCCCACAGTGGGAGGTTAGAGGCTGAACACGGGTGATCTGAGCATGAATGGAGACACCTAAGGTTGGTGAGGAGCCCCCAGGGAGCAGGGGGCACTAAGTCTGGTGGAGGGCAGGAGGGGCATGGTGTGGCTGGCCTGGCGGGAGGAGTGGGTTCACTTGGCGCCTGATGCTCCCCAGTCTCAGGTCCCGGCTCCTTCTAGCCTAGAACTCACTTCAGCCACCACTCCCATCTCCCACGCCTGCTTGAGTCTCACCCTGAGGAACACTGGACCTTGAGTCTCAACCCAAGAAGGAAAATATGGCAGGAGGGTACCAGAAGGAGCAGCGGGTCTGCCCTATTGACTGCTGAGAAGGAGGAGGAGACACAGCAGAGCTCCTCTGCCTTAACCGCCTCTCATCCATCCCCCTCTCTCATGCCCATGCTTCCAGGTGGCGTGGGAGCCCTGAACTACCACATGGCAAAACCCCTTAACCAACCCTGCTGTGTGTACCCAGGCCCTCTCAGAGCCACTCCCCACATCACAGCCAGAGCCCTCTTCCTCCTTTCAGATATTAATACCCGCTTTGCATCAAACCCATCAATATTTTCCCTCAGCTCTCAGGATAGAGGTCAAGTTTCCAAGTATGTTCCCAAAGCTCCTACCAGACCAGGTGCCTTCCTACTGCTCCAACACCATGTCCTAACACCCCCACTTTACCCGTATTCCTGCACCCACTTCACACCACTCATAACTCTCTAAGAGTCCTGCTCTCTCCCTGCCCACCACCCCCTACTGGCTGTCCCTTCTCCCAGGAAAGTACCCTGTCATGCACCCGATTAACTCCTCTCATACCAGCACCAAGGACAGCGCCTGGCACCGACTAGGTGCCAATGAATAATGATAACTGAATGAATCTTTCAGTCTCTGCCCTCCCTCCCTTCTCCTGGGCCAAGTTAGGCATCTCTAGCTGGGTTAGGCCTCCCTAGTTTTTGTCATATTATATTGGAATAGTCTTATGCAGATGATGGGATTTCAGCATCTGCATCGATGTACTCTTTTATCTCAGTATTTATTTTCACCCCATGGCTTTCTCTCACTAAAGCTAGATTGTAAGCCATGTCATGCCTCCAGGAAAGGCTGCTTCAGTAGAAAAAGCAGGAATAGACTTTAGAGAATCAAAAGCATAGATCTTGAGAGGATGGAAGAAGTTACGAATGTGGTTAGGATGCCCCAAAGCAAAGCGAAAGGACTGAGAGGGAGGCATGAGAGAGGAGTGGGGCCTGAACAGAAGGGAGGTGAGCCCAGAGGAGCAGAGTGTCCCAGGGTGGGGTCAGCATCTAGAAACGCCTGGCCCCTTGGGAGGCAGCATTCATTACCAGCAGCAGGCAGCCATGTGGGAGCCAAGTGGGTACAACCTCAAGCTCCCTGATCTCTACTTGGGTGGGAGCTCTCTGATCTCCAGACAGCACCTGCTACAGACAAGCAGAACGCTGCCTATCGGACCATCCAGTGAGAGGGAAGCCTCTCTCTGCGCTCTGTGTCCCCAATCCCCATCCAACTCAAAATAGTTGGACCCCCATGAACACTGCACCATCCCAGGGATGTGGGGTTTTGAAAGGGATGGGGTGCTGGGGAAAGAAATCTCCTCACACCCATTTCACACCTGACAAAACAGAACCAAGATGCTCCTTCCCACAGGACAGTAGGGAAGAATGTGAATCCTGTTGTGCTCACCTCTCTTTCACTCAGCCGGGAGCCCAGGGCCAGTTGCATCCCCACTCTTAGCATACTCCGTGGCACACTATGTTAATAACTTCTCAACAAATCCAAGGCAGATAGTCCCCTCCTCTTCCCTACAGAACCTCAAATCTGTTCAAAGAAGAAGTGTGATGCATTTTAAGTATTCAGCTTTAACAGAATCTCTTGCAGCTAGGGTCACATTACAACAGTGTTTTGGACCATAAAACATAAGTGGGATAATATAATGTATATAGAGAAGAGAATGGCAACCCACTCCATATTCTTGCCTGGAGAATCCCATGGACAGAGGAGCCTGGCAGGTTACAATCCATGGGTTCGCAAAGAAGAGGACATGAATGAGTGATTAAGCATGCATGCACATAATATATATAATATAAAATATGTAGTGGGTAGGACTTCTGAGAAAGTTTATTGATGGAACAGACTCAATAGGCATGTTCCTTTTCAGCTTTTGCCCTTCACTCTCACACTTCACCTTTCATCTTTCTTCCTGCCTAGAACATGGGCATGATCTTCAGAGGTACAGGAACCATACAATGAAACAATGAAGTCAAATTTTATACACTAAAGATAGCAAAGCAGAGAGGGAGCAAAAGCTTGGGTCTCTAAGAGCATGTTGGAGGCCAGACTCTGCCATTCCTGGATTGCCTTCTTTAAACTTCTTGTTACTAAGTGTGTCAGTCAACAACTGTCACTATGTGCTGCGTAACAAATCATCCCCAGACTGAATGACTTTTAAAAGAGGTTATTCATTCTCATGCATGCATCTCAGGATCAGCTGGCCTTAGCTCCAAGCTGCAGATGGATCAACTCCATAAACGGCTAGCACTTAACCCAGAGCATGTTCTCCGATAATGACAGTAGAATCACAAGGGGACAAGCTCAACTGTACATTTCAGGTCTCTATTTGCATCAGCTATGGTTTTTCCAGTAGTCATGTATAGATGTGACAGTTGGACCATAAAGAAAGCTGAGCACTGAAGAATTGATGCTTTCAAACTGTGGTGCTGGAGAAGACTCTTGAGAGCCCCTTGGAATGCAAGGGGATCAAACCAATCAATCTTAAAGGAAATCAATTCTGAATATTCATTGGAAGGACTGATGCTGAAGCTGAAGCTCCAATACTTTGGCCACCTGATGCAAAGAACAGACTTATTGAAAAAGATCGTAATGCTGGGAAAAATTGAAGGCAGGAGGAGACGCGGATGACAGAGGATGAGATGGTTAAAAAACATCACTGACTTGATGGACATGAGTTTGAGCAAGCTCCGGGAACTGGTGATGGACAGGGAAGCCTGGCATGCTGCAGTCCATGAGGTCACAGAAAGACAGACATGACTGAGTAACTGAACTGAACTGCATCACATCTGATTTGCATCACCTCTGCTAACATCCCATTAACCAAAACAAGTCATGTAGAAGAGCCCAAACAGCTGAGGGTTAGCAAACTGTACTCTGCTTCTAAGGACCCACAAATTCACATGGCAAAGTGCATGGACATAGAGAGGAGTGAAAATCGGAACCAATGATTAGAAAATACTAGCTGGATAAATAAATGTTGAGTGCCTATTATATGTCTGGCATCACTTAGGCATTTTGTGTTCATTAATAATTGATTCGTTAGTTTATTAATAAATTCGTTAGTTTATTAATAATGATATGAAGCATGTTTTATTATATGTGTTCATTATATTATATGTGCCTATTATATGTCTGGCATCACTTAGGCATTTTGTGTTCATTAATAATTGATTCGTTAGTTTATTAATAAATTTGTTAGTTTATTAATAATGATATGAAGCATGTTTTATTATATTTACTTTGCAGATTTAAAGATCCGTTTCTCAAAAAGGCTAGCAATATACCACTTGTAAAAATCTAGGGCAGGATCTCAACCCTAGTTCTGAATATGCTGAAGCCTCTCCTCATCCATTACATCACGTGTCCTTTTTTTCCCCTAGAAAGAAAGGGTGTCTGATTTGGGAAACCAATACTGGAACTAATGTCAACTTGTTGACTTGTCCCTACATATCTGACTGCAAACCAAGCAGACTCCAAAGTGTGGGTGGAAGATGGGCAAAGAAGGCTCTGAGAACCCAGACTGTGCTGGTTGCAAGCAACAAAAACTTAGTTTGACTGCTTTAAGGGGAGAAAGTCTATTTAGTGTTTCTGAGAATTTCCCAGAGTTGGAAAGATAGACTCAGAAGACAACAGGCGACAGGGGAGGTCGAAAAGCCAGGGCACAGCCCAGAGCGTGCAGCAGAAGGGACCCTAGCACCTGCTGCCCCGCACACTGGCAGCGCAACTGCCACTGCTGCCGCCACCAGCCACCCCCAGAGCAATTCTCCTCTTTCCTGGGCTTCAAGTCCAGGCCTCCAACAGGCCCAGGTCAGATGCTCAGGTCTCAGTTGCACAGCAAGAAAGTATCTGACTCCAGCATCTGCAGTAAGAAACAGGACCTGTCTTTCACCAGGATTCATGGTCAGGGATTCCTCCAAGCACAGGAAAGGGGTTCAGAGGCTAAGAAGCAACATTTTTTAAAAAAGGATAAAAGTCCACCCACAGGCTCAGGAGGCAACCTGCAGCTAGTGCAGTTAGAGAATATGTGAAGAAAGAGAGACAGGCCTGTCCCTGGGGTTCCCGCCGCTGCTTATACACCTCGGGCAGTGGGGAGGCAGTGAGACCCAGAGCTGGACATGAGCATCCTGGCCTCCAGTCCCAGGCGGCTCTTCTGATGTTTTTCCTGCTCTCAAGGGCTTCCAGGTAAAGAAAATCTCACCTACAGGGAACTTCTTTAGAACAGCAGGGGAAAGTGATGGGTCTCATCTTTTAAGATTTATGAAGACTTCAGAGAAGGGATTGGGGATGACAGAGAAGGCTGAGCTGGGCCTTGGAAGAAGGTAGAGGGTTTGGGATGGGGGATACAGAAGGCATACTCCTGTAAGTGGGGTGATGGGCAAGAGGAAGCCCCTGTCCCTTCTTCATCTCCTGCTGAGCTCTGCCAGTGCATCCTGGGCTGGCCAGCTTTCTCCAAGGCTTGGGGGAAGGAAGAATAATGGTAGCCTACATTCAGACTGAGCTCAGATACCCTTGACATTCAGAAACTCTCTAGGTGCCTGGGTGAGCACAGACTTCAGATCCTCATCCTGACTCTTCTCATGTAGACCAAGTTACTTCATATCTCTGAGCCTCAATGTCCCCATCCTTAACATAACAAAATAGTGGTGCTTCCATCATTGGTCTGCTGGGAGGATTTACATCTGGTCCAGATGTAAATTGCTTAGAACACTGTTGCATGTAAAAGCACTGTATAAGGTTAGCTATGCTGTTACTGCTGATGATAAGGATGACGATTGCAGTAAAAAACCTAGCACACAGATAAGGCCCTGGGTAGATGCCCATTAAAACTTTCTCCAGGGCTTCCCCAGTGGCTCAGCTGGTAAAGAACCCTCCTGCAATTCAGGAGACACAGGAGATGCAGGTTCGATCCCTGGGTCAGGAAGAACCCCTGGAGGAAGGCATGGCAATCCACTTCAGTATTATTGCCTGGAGAATCCCAGGGACAGAGGAGCCTGGTGGGCTACAGTCCACAGGGTCACAGAGTCGGACACAACTGAGCAACTAAGCAAGTGTGCATGCAAATGCTTTCTCCTCCTCTTTCTTTGATTTCACTGCCTTTTCTCCCCCGCAAGGTACACAGGCCTCAGGACCGCCTCTCCCCAAGAATGGGACTTACTATGGTCACGGCCACTCCTCAGGTCTTAGAGCCTATAATGAAGGGTTTGTGGAGGAGCAGGGGAAGGCTGTGCACCCTCAACCTCGTCTGCTTTCATGTCCTGAGGAGCCCGACAGAAGCTCTGCTTCCCTGGTTTAGCCCCAGCGACCCCGGGCCCCCTGGGACTGCACCAGTGCTCCGCATACCCTGCCAGGTCCAGGCTCCTGGTCAGTCTCTATTCCTCACCTGGCCTGGGAGCTCCCTGGGAAGAGGGACGGGCCTGTTAACTGGCTGGACTCGAGGCCAAGGATGGTGGTGGGTCCTCAGAATAGTGGAGGGCACTAACCACGGCCTTACCAAGCATAGGTCTCCCCACCCTGCTCCCCTTCTCTCTACCTCCATGAAGCCCCCAGAGGAGAAGGGGGCAAGGGCTGGGGTCAGAAAGAGGCACGCTGAGTCTCATCCCGCTGTGGAGGCTTCTTCATCGTAGAGGAGTTTTAGGAGCCCTTGGCCTGCAAAAGCGCCAGAGCAGGGCTGGCTAGACTTCCTCAACCTTGGGGAAGGCTCCCTCCTCTGACTGCCCCAGGCAAGCCACAACTTGCACCCTGAGTTCTGGGGCCAAGGTCTGGACGCTTTGGACCCTCTAGTCCCACACATCCAGGCCTGGGACCGCCCTAGCCGCTGGCTCACTCCCCTCCCTACCTCCCCGTCCCCAGCACAGAAGCCCCTGTCAGGGATCACTGCAAAGCACCACGTGGAGATCTAATCTGGGGCGGGGGCGCCGAGCTGAGGCGGGGTGGAAGGGGTCGATGAGAGGAGGAAATTAATGATTAAATAATGGGTTCCAAATGTAGCGGCTCCGAGTGAAATCCCCGGCCGCAAGCCGGCAGGCTGCACGCTCTCGGCCTGGCTCCAGGAGCCCCGAGGAGGCCCGAGCAGGCGGCGGAGATGCTGGTGGCGGCGGCGGGCGGCTCCCCCCAGGTCCGGTCAAATGGTCCCGGGACCGGACGCAGGGTCAGCGTGGTGCCTGTGGGGCCCTGGTGATTCCTGATGACAGGTGGGAGCCCTGCCACTTGGAGTGAGGCCACCAGTCACAGCAGCGCCCTTGCAGGGGACCTAGCAGTGATGGCTGGGCAGGCAGGGGCTGGGTCTAGGCTGGCAGCTTGGCCAAGGCTGCAGCCACTCTTGGCCTCTATGACTGGCACCCCCTTCCCCATTTCATTTCATCCCTTCATCTTCCTGGATACCCTGAGGCTCAGCTTTTTCTAGCAGAGCGCCTGGCAGTGAATCCAAGGGGAGGGGAAGCACCCTCCGCCCAGACCACAGCTCCCACCCTGAATCTTCCCCTAGGACTACACCCCCTTCCTATACCCTGCTAGGATGCTCACCCCTTACATGGGAGAGGCCACCTCCACACTGAAACTCTGGTCTTGTCTAGAGAAAATTCTTTCTTATTGTGCCTCGGTTTCCCTTTGAACGCTAAGGTCTGGGGTTCCTCTATAGCCCTCCCTTAGGAACTAGGAGCCTTCTGCAAAAAAAAAAAAAAGGATGGACCACATTCCCGTCCCTTCCATGCACTTAATCGTCAGAAAGTGAGGGACCTAAAGACGGGGCCGCGTATGACGGTACACGGGACCGGTGTGGAGGAAGGGACCGCCCTGTCGGGTCCAGACCCTTCGGACCCTGTTCGTAGAACCCGGGTTCCGAGGCAAGGGGGAGGAGACCTTGGGACGAACCTCGGACTTTAAAAGGTGTGACTCTGAAACCGACGTCTGTGACCTTGAAAACGTTAAAGGACTGAGTTTTTGACGAGGGGGTGGGGACTCGGGAGGTGGTGTCGGGGAACGTCCAGAATACCTCACCAGTGGAGTCGTGTCCGCGTCTCAGGTCTGACAACCCTCGTATTAAGATCCAGAAGTGGACACTATACCGTTTTCCGTGGGAAGTCGATCTTCGGGGGTAGTGGACGAACAGAGGGGTTCTCGGAGGCTCCTCTTATCTCTAGTCACCCGTTCTTTGTTTGGTTAGAGGTCCATTTACCCGATCTTACTACCCTTGTCTTAAAAGAGACGTGTTGAGGTTGGTGTGTCTTGGTTTACTGAAACCTCAAACCCCTGATGGAAGGTTCTGGTCTATTCCCTTATAACTCCTTATAGACCCGGACTCTTCCACTATGTACATCGGGACGTCTCATGACCCTAGTCTCGGACCCTGGCCCGGTCGTGAACTCTTTTTTTACCTTCGGTCCTCGGGTCGCAAAGAGTGTTGTCGGAGCAGGACGACTTCAACAGCGTCCGTCGGGGGCGGACGGAGTCTTACCGCGAACACCGGTCCCCTGTCGACGGTTCGACTGTGAGTGGCACGTCCTCAGACGTCCACTCTCGACTCGCCCCCGCCAAGAAAGTTCGAAGCGGAGTGCCTCGACCCGGGACAGGAAAGAGACGGGGGTGTCGAGAGGACTCACAGAGGACACTGCAGTCCCTGACCGTCGGGTGTCGGGCCGGCTCCGGACGGTCCCGGGGACAGTGTGGGGTGGTGCGAGACCCTGTGGTTAGAGCCCACCGAAAATACCCGAAGATAAGAGAGGATGAGACCTTTCCGTCCGGTTTATTTGTGATCCGGCTTACTCGGACTCCGGAACGAGAGGGGTCCAGGGGGGTGTGGTGGAGTAGGTTCTAGGTGTGTGGCAGGCCCTAACGCGCACGTCTTCTTAAAATTATTTTTGTTCGTTAAGTCTTCCAGACCGCCCCGTTCGTCCGACCGGCCGGGGCTTCTGAGTCACGATAAGGACCGGACCCTCTGGTCCTCCGAGAGGATCCTTGTCCTCGAGGGTAGACAAATACAGAGCAACAAGCAGGCTTTGTCTTCTTCCTTTGAAGATGGAATGTCCAGGCTGGGACGTGGCCACACAGGAGGAGAAGAGAGAGGCTGGGAGGGCGGGGGCCTAAGTGGAGGTAGTCAGGGCTGACAGCAAAGGCTGTTTGGGGCTCAGGTTCTCCAGGAAGCTCCCAGAGGTGGGCATTTGGGAAACCTGAGAGGAAGAGATTTTCCTTGGCTTGTCCACCTGTCTGGCCTCCCGTACTCCCCTTACTCAACACCCCTCCCCGCTACACACAGTTCAATCAGGTGCCTGCTGTCCCCAAAAGCATGAAAATCCATCTCGAAGAGCCCTGAAACCATAGCATGGATGGGGTGAAAACTCAAAAACAAAATTGAAAGCTTTTCTTCCCTTGGTTCTGCAAAGATGGATTTTTTTTTTTTTCCCAAAAGGAATTTAATTAAAGACAGAAAGAGACCAACATAAACCAAGAAATCACACACACATGTGAAAATGGCCTTGACAGCCTTGGAGTCCCGGCCTAAGAGTAGGGAAGTCTGGGAACAAGATTCCCGGGCCCCCAGAAGCTGGGGCTGCGGAGTCTGACCTCCTCTGAAACCTTTCAGGAGGCCCTGGGGGATCTCAGATCTTCTTAAGGTGTGAGTCAGGCGATCTGTTGGCCCCAGTCAGGGAAGCTCAGGACTTGGCCACTGCCTAATACTCATCCAGAGCCATGGTCAGAACCCAAACTTGCACCCTGGGACATAGCCTCTCACGGACCATTTTCAGAGTGTTAAGAGTTGCTCCCTGGTCCTGCCATGGTGCATGGTTCAGGCCTCTCCCTAAAGGCTTCCCCTTTCTGACCCTACCCTGTTTTTTTTCACATTTTGACTTTGTGTTCTCTCCTTTCAAAGCCCTCACCTCAAGCAACCGTTGTCACTCTGGCTGGTGGCTTTGCCCTATAACCAGGATGCAGAGTCCCATGGCAGCAGCGCTGCTGAGATGCCCCTGGCTCAGCCTGGCCCTGGGCCCTGCATCTGGGTGGAGCCCCTCCCAGGCAGTCCTCATCTAGGTTTACCAGGGCCCCAAAGAGAGATTTAATGAGCAAACGAGTAGTGAACAGTAAACTCCTATTCAATCTTCACACACCAAGGTCTTTCCCCAGTGCCCAGGTAGAGTCACTCACGCCATAATAACCCCTATTCATAGTTTGTATCATATACTTACCACATTGATGTTCACCAATACGTTATTAAACCAATATTGCGTGTTGATTCTCCCCAGGCTTTGTTTCCCTTTGCATCCTCCTAACATCTAGAACAATGTCTAGCCCATAACAGATGCTCAGTAAGTGTCTGCAGAATCCCTGACCTCTTTGAACTTTCTCAACCTGGGCTATGAGCCTCTTTCCACCTTCTGCATCTGTCCTTGCCTTTTACTTCTAACCCTGAGCTCTTTCTTTTTCCTTTCACTATCATGGTCATTCAAGATTCTCTGGGCAGAATTTCCCTTGGGATTCTAAGTTGTAAAAGCCTCTGTTCTCTATGAACTTCTCAAGGGGTAGCCTCACCTTCTACGTTGGCATCCCACATCATAGCATCATGCCTGGCACTCAGTAAGTAACTGTTGGACAAATAAATAGACCAAATGCCTGAATTAATGAAAGAATATTTTTCCCAGAGCTTTTGGAAATCTCTCTAGCTACACAGTCACCATTCATCAAAATTATTCTCACTTTCAATTTTCTACTTAGTTTCTTCTTGCTAATAAGAACTAAATCTAACTGAGTATTCCATTTCTCCCAGCTGCTTTATAGACCTTCTGGAAGTGGTTCTTTTTATCTTCTCTTCCCTTCCCACCCCATACCCCTAGAAGGTACATTAGATTCAGCTTGGTATCAGTCAGAACAGGCCAGGTTATGATACAGTGACAAATAGCACTGAAATATCAGTGGCTTAAATAGCAAAAGTCAGAGTGACTCCTCTGGGAAGGGTCTTCCTTCTACGTATCATCTTAATGTTGCACTTTCTTATCAACGGCAATTGCACGGGCACCACAACAATGGGAGAGAAAGATGGAGAGTTTAGCACAATTTAATTTTCTACCCGGAAGTGGGTGGACATTCCTTCTGCTCACATTTCATTGGCCAAAGCAAGTCATGTGACCACGCTTAATGTATGGGGTTGGGGAAGTTCAATCTTCATTTGCCTAGAAGGTGAGGAGACCAGATATTGGGGATCAGTAGGAATCCCTGCCACACTAAGAATCGGGGTCAAACTCCGGCCTGCCGAGGTCGTGAGATGTTCAGCTTGTGGCCAAGAAGAGGAGATGAGAAGCAGAACAATGGGACTGACTCCACCCTCGATCTGAACTGGGGCTTGAACTGCTCAGTCACTCTAATTACCGTACCAGTCCCTTCCTAGGATTTCTGCCAGAAGCTTCGCCAGGAGCCCTGAGTAATCACAGCTTCACAGTCAGCACCAGGGAAAACTGTCCAACTTCTCTCAGGCCTGTGGTTTCCAAGTCAGGTCTGTGGAATTGAGGCTTGGGACCTGAGGCCTGAGATGCCTCTCCCAGGGGGCCTCTCACCCAAAGCAAGGCCCCGCTGAGGGGACGCTCCAGGAAGAGTGACTGGAAGGAGGTGGTTTGCTGGGTGGGGTCACTCAACACAGCTCCACCCCTGCCACAGCCCTTCCCAGCCTCCACCCCCCCAGCCTCCCAGCCTCCCCACATGCCTGCTACTCCTCACTGATGCCTTTTCCCCTCTGCCTTTCTTGGCCATGATCTGAGTCCCGAGGCGCCTTCTAGTGGCAGGGCCTGAGAGAGGAGGTCTGACTTTTTGTAGAAATATAGGAAGAAGGAAGAGGAGAGAGTGGGCAAGTAAATATATAAGATCATTCTGGGAGTCATACGGGGACACTATGAAGGGGGCCCTGATGAAGACCGAGGGTCCTTGTGAGGAGATGGAATCAGAGCCAAGATCTAAGGGATGACAAGGAGCCAGTTCTGAGTAAGGGACATGGAAGGAGAGATGAGCCTTTCCCAAGAGAAGGGTCCCCTCTGCCTCTAACCCCAGGGTTGGGGGAAGGATCTAGGGAGCTGGTGGCTCAGATGGTAAAGTGACTGCCTGCAATGCAGGAGACCCGGGTTCGATTGCTGAGTGGGGAAGATCCTCTGGAGAAGGAAATGGCAACACACTCTAGTACTCTTGCCTGGAAAATTCCATGGATAGAGGAGCCTTGTAGGCTACAGTCCATGGGGTTGCAAAGAGTCAGACACAACTGAGCAACTTCACTTTACTTCACTTCACTAGGGAGCCGGAGGGTAAAGATGTTAAGGATGTCTCCCTCATGTGGTAAAGATGTCTTCTTCCCTTGTTTTTGTCATAGATGGTCTAGAACAGGGGACCAAAACTGTCTTGTTAAATTGATTTTCAGTAATGTCCTTTTGGTTGCCTTACTTTGAAGCTACACAGCTTCTAGGTAGTTTAAAGCTCTGGGTTAGCGGGCGGCGTTCCCGGGAATAATTCTTCAAAAGCCTCACAAACTTCTTAATTCCATGATGCTCCCCATCTGCCTCCGTCCAACAACAGTCTTATTACTATAGAGCTGGAACCTTTCTGCAGTATTCACGTTTTCAGCCCTGAGCAGACTGGGCAAGCGCTGTCTGAGATCCTTGTCTCTGGGGCAGGTAGGAAGGCACCCCAGCCAAATGCTGGCCCAAGGCCTGGCCTTCTGGCATTGCTCCCATTCCCTTGGTCAGTCCTGACACGTTCCAAACCTGCTCTGGACCGGGCCTCTGCACTTCAGGATGAGGTGAATACAGATGAGTTCGGGATATCTGTTGGAGGGAGTGCAGTGCATGCGATCGCAGACTGCTGGAGAGTGCAGGGCGGCACTGACGGCCTGAAATGCTCTCTTCATCAGAAGGCCTCTAGCCCACTGGGCTGCCAGCCTGTCCTGGAGGGACAGCAAAGAGAGGACCAGCATGAGTCAGGCGCAACTCAGAGGTGAAGATGGGGGTAACAACAGAACAGGCATTTAGAAAGTGCCTGATGGAGGGGGTAAGGACACTACGGAGGCTGAGTCCTGCTATCTAGTCCCTGGAGGAGTCCTGGGCTCCCAGGAGAGGCACTGATTCATCAAGAATAGGTGCTGATGGGCTGGCAAGTGCCCAGGGCATGGAACTCTCTGTGCTTGCTACTGGCCTGGAGAAAACTTGCAAGGCTGCAGTAGTAAAGTGGTTCTTACTTGGGACAGAGGTGAAATTGACATGTTCAGGTTGTGGTAGGATTCTTTAAGGTTTATCCTTTGCTTTTTTAGGATAAATCTTCCCCTCTTCCCCACCCTTGACTCTCAGATTCACCTGTCTCATTTTGGCTTTCTGGAGCCATTTCTCTGTCACTGATCTTTATCTGTGCCTTTCCAGGCTGGTCTCTACATCACCAGACCACCACCTTTCTTACCTGGGTGTTCTCCTCCACATACGGCTTCAGTAGTACCCACAAGCCTGTGATAAGAGTCCAGCATCCTCTTTCTGACATACAGGACACACCATGAATAGGACCTAGCTTATTTTTCTGTAACCTCCAAAGCCTCTATTAAACTGTCATTTCCTCATCCTCAATGGGCAGAAGCTGAACCATTGCTGGGGAAGGAAATTAAAGGCCAGTCTGGTCCCTCCAAATGTCAAGAGTGCCGCGAGAGCCACAGACCACATGCATCCTAATTGGGGTTTCCCAGAAGCAGAACCTGAGACAAGGATTTAAGTGAGGTAGTTTATTTGAGAAGTATTTTCTGAAAAATTCAGCCAGTATTGGAGTGGGGGCATGAGACAGGAAATGGAGAGCAGTCATTGGGTGCTCTAACAAGCCAGCTACAATTGTGGGCCACTAGAGTTTAACTCTACGGGGGGCTTTGTGGGGGCCAACAGAAGACACAATTTGAGTTATTTTACCCAAGAGTAGGGGATCTGGGTATTTTATTGGTTGAGAGCTATTTTCAAGGAGTGTTAATACCCAATACTTCTGGCCTCCAACACAGAGAACAAAGCTAACTGGTAATCAGAGAAACCCCACAGGAAAATAAGTGTGAGTGCTGTTGGTTGGAAGTTGAGCCAGAATGCACTAAAATGGAAAGGGCAAAAGGATATGTGCAGTGACAGCATCTGTTACAATGTAGTAAGAAGTTTGTTTAAAGGAGACGGAGATCAGGAATGGGGCATATAGGAGATCAGGAATGGTGCATATAGGAGCTAAATTTGAGGTGGAATTTGAAGATTGGTCAAGATTTGAAAACCAAAAACAAGAAGAACATTCAAGGAAAAGGCAATAGTAAGAGTAAAATCATGGAAGCAAGACCACAGGACCAGTGGAAACTTAAAATATGTTATGGGCTGAGAAATTTTGTTAGGTGATGTTCAAGCCATGGAAGGTATGGGAAGACCAGAGATCAAGGCATGAATGGGAACTGATGGAGTGTTTTCTCTAATGGGATCAAGGCAGGTTTTAGGAGGAAGCAGAGGTTTGGGTACATTGAATTTTGAGATTTCTGTGAGTCATCCAGTGGAGATGTCTGGTAGGTTGTTGAACATAGGGATTTGAAGTTACAGTATGAGGTCCAGGCTGGAGACAGAAATTTGAGAGTCACCTGCTTAGAGTTAGAAGTCAAAGCCATGGGATTGCCGAGACCATCAGGAAAAGAAGAGAGCAAAGTAAGAGTCAAGGAGAATGTGAGGAAAGTGGGGAAAGCAGCTCTGAAAGTGGAAAGAAGAGACATAAGCAAAGGCGCAAATGAAGAATCAGTGGAACTCAAGAAGCCAGAGGAGGAAGTCCTCCAACAAGAAGTCAAGGAACAATTAAAAAAAAAAAAAATTCTGCCAAAATCAAGGTGGATAAGGGCCGTAGGTGCAGCAGACAGGACATTCACTGGAGCCAAGAGAAGTGGTTTTGGAATACAATGGGAGGGCAAGTTTCATAGTAAAGAGGATTGAATAGGGGTCATAATCCATCAATCTTTCAAGAACCTGTGTTTTGTAATTAGGTTGAGAATGAGGAATTAGGTTGAGATGGGGAAACAGTGGAAACAGTGTCAGACTTTATTTTTGGGGGCTCCAAAATCACTGCAGATGGTGACTACAGCCATGAAATTAAAAGACACTTATTCCTTGGAAGAAAAGTTATGTCCAACCTAGATAGCATTTTCAAAAGCAGAGACATTACTTTGCCGACTAAGATCCGTTTAGTCAAGGCTATGGTTTTTCCAGTAGTCATGTATGGATGTGAGAGTTGGACTGTGAAGAAGGCTGAGGGCCAAAGAATTGAGGCTTTTGAAGTGTGGTGTTGGAGAAGACTCTTGAGAGTCCCTTGGACTGCAAGGAGATCCAACCAGTCCATTCTGAAGGAGATCAGTCCTGGGATTTCTTTGGAAGGAATGATGCTAAAGCTGAAACTCCAGTACTTTGGCCACCTCATGCGAAGAGTTGACTCATTGGAAAAGACTCTGATGCTGGGAGGGATTGGGGGCAGGAGGAGAAGGGGACGACAGAGGTGATTCATGGGGTCGCAAAGAGTCGGACACGACTGAGCGACTGAACTGAACTGAACTTGACTCATTGGAAAAGACTCTGATGCTGGGAGGGATTGGGGGCAGGAGGAGAAGGGGACGACAGAGGATGAGACGGCTGGATGGCATCACTGACTCGATGGACGTGAATCTGAGTGAACTCCGGGAGTTGGTGATGGACAGGGAGGCCTGGTGTGCTGTGATTCATGGGGTCGCAAAGAGTCAGACACGACTGAGCGACTGAACTGGGCTGAACTGAACTTTGGGGGCCTACAGGAACAGTCTTAGAGTTGCTTCAGTTTTTTCTCTTGTTCTGTAAATGTTCTGATATACACTCTTCTTAATGATTTTGATCTTCTCATTCTCATGTGTTGAAAGTCTTCTGCTTCTCCTTGTATTGTCTTATGGTCACTGAGTTCCTTCTTCTTTGTTCATTTTGGTCTTCCCTTCATATTTGTGGCATTCATACATACCTGGGGCCTCTCATTTATTATCATTTCTAAGAATTGGTAGTGTAAACCAGTTTTCTGGCTTCCGAAAGTCACTCCCATTTTAAGCCTGTTATCTTCTTTCACATTACTTTGCTGTTTGTGTGTGTGTGTGTGTGTTTTAATTGCAATTTCAGAGCATTTCAGGAGGTCTTGGAGGTAAATGCATTTGTTTCATCTGTAATGCTTAACTGGAAGTCATTTAATAACTTTTTTTTGAACTCTTCATCTTAGAACTATTTTAAGTTTGTAAATCATGTACTGCTGTATTTCTTTCAGAAGTTGGATTTTAGAACATATTCTAATGTTCATTTTTCTTTTTTGGAGTTTACTTTTTGAAATTTTTATATTTAAAGCTTTATGTGTAGGGATCTTCATGAGACTGATGCGCTAGAATATTAAAAATTAAGAGATTAGGTTAGCTCATCCTGTGACTTTGAGAACATATAAGATTATAAATAAGATATTTTTAAAAATTACTTGTTGCTGGTCTCAAAGAGAGCTGTTGATTTTTATATGTTCTTATATGTGGCTACGTAACTAAACTCTTATTTACTCAGTCTTTAATCAGTTTGCTTGGATTCTGAAGGCGGACAATCATATTATCTTACACATAAACCCATTTAATTTATTTTGGATAATCTTTTATACTATATCAATATATTTTATCAAAAGCTGTCCACTAAAACTAGGCACGTGTTTGTGATACTCATTGTATGGATAACAAAATATTTGAAATTTCCCAACTCTTAAATTGGCTTCTCTCCCAAAGTCTTATAACCACTGTGTTTTCTCTGAACTTTTGAAAAATACCTGTTTAAAATATAGAACACCCACCTGACATTGCCATGGCCTGACTTGGCAATGAAATTCAGTTTCTTAAGACTTCTGTTACTTTATTTCACAAGTCATTTCTTCTTTGGTCAGAATATAGTTCATAATAACAGTTCTTTGTTATCACTTCTCTTTTTCCCTCTTTAGAAAAGAACTCTATCAGCAGAACAAAATAATTTTGGGGTTGCTTAACTTTTAAAAAGGAATTAAGGTCAATTAAACATTTTTTTGTGCTCATTTTGGTTGTGCTCTAAAAATCAATTCTTCTCAAAAAACACAATGAGATGTGCCAGAGAAGATTTATATAATACCATGCTTAATTCAGTCTACAGCCCATAGGGTTGCAGAGTTGGACACGACTGAAGCGACTTAGCTTGCGTGCAAATGCTTATCCCAGAATTAATTATTTAAAAAATTGTGAACAGCTTAAACAACCCACAATAGGGAATTGGCTACATTTTGGTACTTACCTATATGCTGGTGTAACAGTCAATCATTAAGAATAACTTTCTTAAAAATATGTAACTGCATGAGAAAATGCACTTGTTACAGAAGGTGGAGGAAAAAGGGCTCAAAACTGTATGTATATGTCCCCTTTTATGTAAAAAGATACATCCAGATATAAATGGTTGCAAAGCAAAGTTTTATATTAAATTACTTTGTTGATTTTCATTGTTTCTTTTCTAATTTTTCAATTTTAAATTTATATTAACATAAAATAATATCCATAAGGTGATTTATAAAGATAATTCAGCAGGGAGATGACACAATTCCTAGAGATACAGAAGCTCCAATTCTAGTGCTGCCTCTGTCACATACTACCTATATCACCTTAATGTTTCTTAGCCTTGGTTTCATCATTTGTAAGATGAACCTTGTGGGATTCAGTTATATATAAAGTGTTAAGTGAGTGGGTTGCCATTTCCTTCTCCAGGGGATCTTCCCCACCCAGGGATCGAACCTGTGTCTCCTGCTTTGGCAGGCGGATTCTTTACCGCTGAGCCCCCTGGGCATCCCCAAGTAAGCAAAGTTGATATTTATAATGCATTAAGTGTGGAGCTTAAAAATGTCTGTCAGTTCTAACCTTGCGCTTTTGAAGTATCATGTGATTCCAGGATGTGTCTTAAAGAAAACTGAAACTGAACAAAGACATATAGCATCCTGAAAAATTATCCCCATCTTGACTGTCACTAATACGTTGTAAAATTTTAATGAGTCTGGACTGTGGGAAATGATGAGAGTCAGGTGGAAAGGAACAGTGAAAAACATAAGTTGCTATATATACACTCATGTATTTATGAAAACAGTATTTGTCAGCTTCTATGTTATGTACACTGATAGTGTCATTCCAAATAGATGTTTCCTCAGTCCCTCGAAAAAAGGGCAAACTGCAGGCCAGTTATGACAGTCAGTTGTAAACAGTTTAGGTTTTGCACCTGTGATAGCATTTTTTCCCCTGCTTGCCAATAAAGACGCTGGGGAGAGCAGAATCCTGATTTTTATCTTGTTTGTTTAATGCTTATCATTCTGCTTACTGTCTTTCAGTGCTATTCTTTTTCCAGCTGTCTAAACATTCTCTCACATTCCTGTCAGAAATACGACTTGAGCGCAGGTTCAGGAATTACAGGGTCCCTTCCTCCCTTGTGTGTATGTTTGTTTGCCACACTGAGCAGTTTGTGGGGTCTTAGTTCCCTGACTAGAGATCGAACCCAAGCCCTTGGCAGTGAGAGCACAGAGTCCTAACCACTGGACTGCCAGGGAATTCCCCTTTCGTGTTTATTACTTCCTCAGCACACTTTTAGTTAAAGTTTGAAACGATTAAACCAGCTAGCATTATTATATTTCAAATCCAGATCCTATGAGGGATACTTCTCATTAGAGGTAGGATTATCTCCTGATATACCAAGTTCTGTTATTACTTAATCTTATAACACATTTAATGTGAAAGGTAGACATTTATCTGGAGATTAGGACTATTTCTTTTCATCCATTGAAAAAAAGTTGCTGTATATTTGCTTATATGAACTATTGTTTATTTATTGAATATTTATAAATTAATATATTTCATTTGGGAATACAATATCAAAATTTCTTTTGGAGTATGATTCTAATAATATTAATTATAGTATAATTATAACTATAGCATAGAATAAAATAATTCCTTTATATAGCTGTACTTGGATGTGTGAAATAAAAGGTCCCATGTATAACCAGTGTAACCAGCAATCTTGACAGCTTCTTTGTGAAAAATTTAGTAAAAAATATCTGACCAGGCCTATCATGAATTACTATTACTGTCTTAGTTGTGCTCACATTAAGCTTAATTTTGAATAAGTACTTATTGACTCTGAAAAAAATGATCCTTGTAATTTCCCAGGATTCCTACTGTTAAAACTTTTGAAGTCATAATTTAACAGAATTCCTGTTATAATATAAACTTTGGGAAATGAGTAACTAAGAAGATCTTACTATCTAAACTCTCATATTCTTCTGGATGTTATGTGTTTCTTGTCTTCTATGAGACGAATTTTCTTATAGGCTTCTTTTTTTTAAAATTTTTTAATTAAAGGTTGAACAATAAAATGTGGTTAAGTGAACTTTAAATTTATAGATGTATATCAAGGTCTTGGAAAATACTGAGTGACTGTTATCTCAAGAACCTTCTGCAACTTTACACCTTTAAGAGATCATTCAAATTATTCACAATAATGCTATGGGCATCTTTAATTATTCTGTAATATTTTATCATATTCTCTGTATGTGTAAAGCACTTGATATAAAAATAAGCACAACTTGCTTTTTCTAGTTTTAGCAGCAAAATATCTGCTTGCTTATTTAAGTAATGTATCTATTTGCTTACAAAAGTTACTTTGTTATTTGTGAACACTTCCTCTATGATAGGTACCTTTGATTTGAGAAATCAGTGAAGTTGGTAGAATTGGAACTAACACAAAAAAAAATTTAGTTTATTCCTTACTGAAAACTTACAGTTTCATTTTAATTATGTGAAAATATATAGTTGTCATTCTATGACGTATAACTTTTAGTACCACTTGCCAAGCCTAATGAGCAGCTATGGTAATGAATGACAGACATCTAAGAGAATGTGTTTATTTGCTATTAATTCACAGAACTGGTTGTCTTTGTATCAGAAGACTTGTTTTTGAATGAGTGTACCTGATGATACAAGCTCTCTCTTATATTATTTTATAATCTCAGCTCAGACATGAGGATTTTGAAAAACACTTCTAGGTTTTGTTAAAATCTGTTTTAAAACTCCCCAGTTCTACCAAAGATTATACCTTTCTGCTAGCTTAAGCCAAGGCGAGTTACAGATTAACACCCATTCTTACTAGAATAGCAAGTCTCATGCTTTTGGGTCTCACACTTTATATATATACTCTCAGAAATTACTGAGAATCTGCAAAAGTTTTGTTTATATAGTTTTAGCTATTGATTTTTATGTTAGAAATGACAACTAGAAAATTTTAACTATTTTTAAAAGGTCAGTGAACCACTGCATATTAAATAGCATATTTTTTGAAAAAGTAACTATGTTTTCCTTAACAAAAACATAAGAAAAAGAGTGGTTTTGTATTTTTGGAAATATTATTGATATTGATTGATTTTGGAGCCCAAGAAAATGAAGTCTCTCACTGTTTCCATTGTTTCCCCATCTATTTGCCATGAAGTGATGGGACTGGATGCCATGATCTTAGTTTTTGAATGTTGAGTTTTATTCCAGCTTTCTCACTCTTCTCTTTCACTTTCATTAAGAGGCTCTTTACTTCCTCTTTGCTTTCTGCCATAAGGGTGGTGTCATCTGCATATCTGAGGTTATTGATATTTCTCCCGACAGCCTTGAGTCCAGCTTGTGCTTTGTCCAGCCCAGCATTTTGAATGATGTACTCTGCATATAAGTTAAATAAGCAGGGTGACAATATACAGCCTTGACCTATTCCTTTCCCAATTTGGAACCAGTCCGTTGTTCCATGTCTGGTTCTAACTTGACCTGCATACAGATTTCTCAAGAGGCAGGCCAGGTGGTCCAGTATTCCCATCTCTTTGAGAATTTTTCACAGAGATGTGTATAAGAGACAGACCAAGAAGTATATGAAGAAAATCAGGTCTAACAAATATGTAATTGAAAAAAGGAGGTATATTTTTGTAGCCTTTTCAGATACTTGTGTAAACTCTTTTCTGAATACTACATCAGTACTCAGTAAATAGTAATTTCCTAAAGGCTAATTGTAATGTGAGTTATGTAAACACATCAATGAACATTTTTTATTCTCTGTGATAAAATCTATTGTTGGCTTTGTACTTTGAAAGATCTTATATCCATGCATGATTTTATAGCATCATGCTTTAGTAATTTAGCAAATAAGGAATGATGAGTTATACATATCTTTCTAATATTAACATACACAGTATTTAAAATGTTAGTTAATAATACTGTCCTATTAATTAGGAATACAAAGCTGTCAGGCTCATGATTGTGCTTGAAAGTTCATTTTATCACTGATAACAAATAGCCTCCGATCGTTATCTTGAAGAGACAGGCCACTTCATTCATTTTGAAAAAAATGACTACCAAATACATAGGTCTTTATAAGCCTATTTGTCAGTTATTCTTTCAAGTAAAAAATGGTTTTCTTGTGAGGGAGAGAATGGTTCAGCTTACAACTTAAATGACTACGCAAGTAGTTTTTCTCTACACGGCTATTGTACTCCTAAATGCTGCAAAAGTGCTTTATGTGTACTTATTCTTTGAAACAGAATATTTTAATTCAGGGATGATGTTATAATGAAATTAAAATGTTTATTGCTTCAGTAGTTGGCTTAAAGCTCAACATTCAGAAAACAAAGATCATGGCATCTGGTCCCATCACCTCATGGGAAATAGATGGGGAAACAGTGGAAACAGTGCCA
>SJYT01071062.1:25301-57128 GCA_006410635.1 Cephalophus harveyi | reverse complement strand
GAGAAGGGGACAACAGAGGATGAGATGGCTGGATGGCATCACTGACTCGATGGATGTGAGTTTGAGTGAATTCTGGGAGTTGATGATGGAGAGGGAGGCCTGGCGTGCTGCGATTCATGGGGTTGCAAAGAGTCAGACACGACTGAGTGACTGAACTGAACTGAAGTGAACTGATTCTAGAATGAAATAGGCTAATGGTGGCCACAGAAAAATCTGAGATATGGAGTCATGTAACTTGGATAAATAATTGTTGAGGGAGGAATATACACATAAAGAAAATGACAAGTTAATTTTTCTGTACTGGATTATTAAAATATATAACTTCTAGTGATATATATATATATGTGTGTGTAGAGAGAGAGTAATAAAATGTTATTGTGATTATTATAATTATTGATTATAATAAGAATTTATAAAATGGTTTGGAGGACATTGTGGAACTGCTTGATTCTTTGATTTGGAGGGGGTTTAGAGAAACTGGGGAGCTTCAGAAGAAGCTTCACAGACTAAGTGATACTAACGTGGTAAATAAATATATGTTCACTGAATTACTATTTCAAAACAAAAATACAGAAAGATATTTAACTTATTCATGTATTTTTAAGGTTTTTCTGCTGTTTCTTAATGTATTCCTTATGATGTCTGCTGAAAGAAATGAGTCTGGCAGAATTTTTCATTTGGTAGAGAAACTATGACAGTGATTAATGTGTCTCTCTAAATGTAGGAATTCATCTTATTACTTTTTCAGTGTTTCTTTAGAATGAATCGGAATCAATGAGGCAATGAAAGAAGCAGCAGGAAAAAACTGATAAAGAAGGAGAAAGAAAGTGTTATAGATATGATAATAGAAATTTAGCAGATCAAGGGGGTTAATAGTCATAATAAGTGAAATTTACTTCTCAGAATTATATGGAAAAGTCTATTCTGAGTACTTTTCACTTGTTACCTTTTGTGAGCTTCCCAAGAGTATTTGCTCAATTGAGTTCAGTCACTCAGTCGTTTCTGACTTTTTCAGACCCAATGGACCATGGCACACCAGGCTTCCCTGTCCATCACCCACTCCCGGTGCTTGCTCAGACTTCATTGAGTCGGTGATGCCATCCAACCATCTCATCCTCTGTCATCCTCTTCTCCTCCTGCTCTCAGTCCTTCCCAGCATCAAGGTCTTTTCTAAAAGTCAGTTCTTCACATCATATGGCCAAAGTATTGGAGCTTTAGCTTCAGCATCAGTCCTTCCAATGAATATTCAGGACTGATCTCCTTTAGGATGGACTGGTTGGATATCCCTGCAGTCCAAGGGACTCTCAACAGTCTTTTCCAAGACCACAGTTCAAAAGCATCAATTCTTTGGTGCCCAGCTTTCTTTATGGTCCAACTCTCACATCCATACACAAGTACTAGAAAAACCATAGCCTTGACTAGATGGACCTTTGTTTGCAAAGTAATGTCTCTGCTTTTTAATATGCTGTCTAGGTTAGTCATAGCTTTTCTTCCAAGGAGCACTCGTTTTTCATTTTCATGGCTGCAGTCACCATTTGCAGTGATTTTGGAGCCCAAGAAAATAAAGTCTGTCACTGGTTTTATTGTTTCCTCTTCTATTTCCCATGAAGTGATGGGACCAGATGCCATGATGTTAGTTTTTTGAATGTTGAATTTTAAGCCAGCTTTTTCACTCTCCTCTTTCCCCTTCATCAAGAGGCTCTTTCCTTCCTCTTCACTTTCCGCCATAAGGGTGGTGTCATCTGCATATCTGAGTTATTGATATTTCTCCTGGCAGTCTTGATTCCAGCTTGTGCTTCATCTAGCCTGACATTTCTCATGGTATACTCTGCATATAAGTTAAATAAGCAGGGTGACAATATACAGCCTTGATGTACTCCTTTCCCAATATAGTCAGTCCATTGTTTCATGTCCAGTTCTAACTGTTGCTTCTTGACCTGCATACAGATTTCTCAGGAGGCAGGTAAGGTGGTCTGGTATTCCCATCCCTTTGAGAATTTTTCACAGTTTGTTGTAACCCACATAATCAAAGGCTTTGGCATAGTCAGAGAAGCAAATGTAGATGTTTTTCTGGAATTCTCCTGCTTTTTCTATAATCCAACAGATGTTGGTAATTTGATCTCTGGTTCCTCTGCCTTTTCTAAATCCAGCTTGAACATCAGGATGTTCTCGGTTCACATACTGTTGAAGCCTAGCTTGGAGAATTTTGAGCTTTACTTTACTAGCGTGTGAGATGAGTACAATTGTGGTAGTCTGAACATTCTTTGGCATTGCCTTTCTTTGGGATTGGAATGAAAACTGACCTTTTTCAGTCCTGTGGCCACTGCTGAGTTTTCCAAATTTTCTGGCATGTTGAGTGGAGCACTTTCACAGCATCATCTTTCAGAATTTCAAATAGCTCACCTGGAATTCTATTACCTCACTAGCTTTGTTCATAATGATACTTCCTGAGGGCCACTTGAGTTCAAATTCCAGAATATCCTGCTCTAGATGCATGATCACATAATCATTGTTATCTGGGTCGTGAAGATCTTTTTTGTAATTGCCTTCTGTGTATTCTTGCCACCTCTTCTTAATATCTTCTTCTGCTGTTAGGTCCATACCATTTCTGTCCTTTATTGTGCCCATCTTTGCATTGAAATATTCCCTTGGTGTCTCTAATTTTCTTGAAGAGATATCTAGTCTTTCCCATTCTATTGTTTTTATCTATTTCTTTGCATTGATCAGTGAGGAAGGCTTTCTTATCTCTCCTTGTTATTCTTTGGAACTCTGCATTTAAATGGGTATATCTTTCCTTTTCTCCTTTGCCTTTTGCTTCTCTTCTTTTCTCAGCTCTTTGTAAGGCCTCTTCAGACAACCATTTTGCCTTTTTGCATTTCTTCATCTTGGGGATGGTGTTGATCACCGCCTCCTGTACAGTGTTACAAACCTCTGTCCATAGTTCTTTAGGCAGTCTTATGTGTCAGATGTAATCTCTTGAATCTACTTGTAATTTGCACTTGAATCTACTTGTCATTTGCACTGTATAATTGGATTTGATTTAGGTCATACCTGATTGGTCTAGTGGTTTTCCCTGCTTTCTTCAATTTAAGTCTGAATTCTACAATAAGGAGTTCATGATCTGAGCCACAGTCAGCTCCTGGTCTTGTTTTTGCTGACTATATAGTGCTTCTCTGTCTTTTGCTGCAAAGAATATAATCAATCTGATTTTGCTTTTGACTGTCTGGTAATGTTCATGTGTAGAGTCATCTCTTGTGTTGTTGGAAAAGGGTATTTGCTATGACCAGTGCATTCTCTTGGAACAATTCTGTTAGCCTTTGCCCTGCTTCATTTTTTACTCCAAGGCCAAACTTGCCTGTAGTCCAGGTATTCTTGACTTCCTCCTTTTGCATTCCAGTCCGCTATGATGAAATGGACTTTTTTTTTGGTGTTCTAGAATGTCTTGAAGGTCTTCACAGAACCATTCAGCTTCAGCTTTTTTGGCATTAGTGGTTGGGGTGTAGACTTGGATTACAGTGATATTAAATTGTTTCCCTTGGAAATGAACAGAGATCATTCTGTCATTTTTGAGATTGCACCCAAGTACTGCATTCTGGACTCTTGTTGATTATGAAGGCTACTCCATTTCTTCTAAGGGATTCTTGCCTACAGTAGTAGATATAATGGTCATCTGAACTAAATTCTCCCATTCTGGTCCATTTTAGTTCACAGATTCCTAAAATATTGAAGTTCACTCTTGCCATCTCCTGGTTGACCACTTCCAATTTACGATGGACTTAACATTCCAGTTTCCTGTGCAATATTGTTCTTTATAGCATCTGACTTTACTTCCATCACCAGTCACATCTACAACTGGGCGTTGTTTTCCCTTTGGCTCAGCCTCTTCATTCTTTCTGGAGTTATTTCTCCACTCTTCTCCAGTAGCTTATTGGGCACCTACCAACCTAGGGAGTTCATCTTTCAGTTTCATATCTTTAGAGTACTAGTTCAGTTCAGTTCAGTCGCTTAGTCATGTCCGACTCTTTGAGACCCCATGATTTGCAGCACTCCAGGCCTCTCTTTCCATCACCAACTCCTGGAGTTTACTCAAACTCATGTCCATCGAGTCAGTGATGCCATCCTGCCATCTCATCCTCTGTCGTTCCCTTCTCCTCCTGCCCCCAATCCCTCCCAGCATCAGAGTCTTTTCCAATGAGTCAACTCTTCGCATGAGGTAACCAAACTATTGGAGTTTCAGCTTTAGCATCAGTCATTCCGATGAACACCCAGGACTGATCTCCTTTAGAATGTACTGATTGGATCTCCTTGCAGTCCAAGGGACTCTCAAGAGGCTTCCCCAACACCACAGTTCAAAAGCATCAATTCTTCGGCGCTCAGTTTTCTTCACAGTCCAACTCTCACGTCCATACATGACCACTGAAAAAACCATAGCCTTGACTAGACGGACCTTTGTTGGCAAGGTAATATCTCTGCTTTTTAATATGCTATCTAGCTGGTCGTAACTTTCCTTCCAAGGAGTAAGCGTCTTTTAATTTCATGGCTGCAGTCACCATCCTCAGTGATTTTGGAGCCCCAAAAAATAAAGTCTGACACTGTTTCCACTGTTTCCCCATCTATTTCCCATGAAGTGATGCCATAATCTTCATTTTCTGAATGTTGAACTTTAAGCCAACTTTTTCACTCTCCTCTTTCACGTTCATCAAGAGGCTTTTTAGTTCCTCTTCACTTTCTGCCATAAGGGTGGTGTCATCTGCATATCTGAGGTTATTGATATTTCTCCCAGCAATCTTGATTCCAGTTTGTGGTTCTTCCAGACCAGCGTTTCTCATGATGTACTCTGCATATAAGTTAAATAAGCAGGGTGACAATATACAGCCATATTCCTTTTCCTATTTGGAACCAGTCTGTTGTTCCATGTCCAGTTCTAAAGTACAACTGTATAAATATGTATAAGTAAAGTATAAATCTAGAGTACTAGTGAAAGTGAAGTCGCTCAGTTGTGTCCAACTCTTTGCGACCCCATGGATTGTAGCCTACCAGGCTTCTCCGTCCATGGGATTCTCTAGGCAAGAATACTGGAGTAGATGGGTACTAATATTCTGGCTTAGATGAGGAAACTAAGGTTCTGAAAGAGTGAATGAAATGCTGAAAATGCCGTTACTAAGCAGGATAAAGAAGGTAACCTGGCAGAAAGAGCTTCTGTACTGTTGAGCTTGTTTCTATTTCTGTTCCATTTCTCCAATACTGTTAAGAAGACATATTCTTTTTCATATTTTTAGAGGTAGCTTTACTTTTTAGATTCATAGCATAAGTGAGCAAAAACTACAAAGAATTCACATATATTCTCAGTTCCCAAACATGCAGCTTTCCACAGTATCAGTATCCCCCTCCACAGTGATATATTTATCACAATTGATGAATGAACTCACATTGATCACGTCATCTGGAACCGAAAGCTGTAATTTAACTTAGATTTCACTCTTGGTGTACATCTAAAGATTTTGATGAATACATAATATTATATATATATATACAGTTATAGTCTTACACAGAATAGTTTCCCTGCTCTAAAAATCCTTGAAATTCTGCCTGTTATGTCTTCCCTGCCATAGGTAACTATCAATCTTTTTGCTCTCTATGGCTGTGTATTTTCCAGAATGTTATATATTTGGAATCTTATCATATGCAGCCATTTCAGACTACTGTTTTTCACTTAGTAATGTGTATTTATGTTCCTCCATGTTTTCTCATGGCTTGATAGCTCATTTCTTTATTTTATTTTATTTATTTTTGGCTGTGCTGGGTTTTTGCTGCCACCCGAGCTTTTTTCCTAGTTGTGGCGAGATGGAGGCTACTCTCCAGTTGCAGTATGGGCTTCTCTTGTGGAGCATGGGCCCTAGGGTATGGAGGCTTCAGTAGTTGCATCACCTGGGCTGTAGTGCACACACTCACTAGTTGTGGCACATGGGTTTAGTTGCTCCACAGCATGTGGGATCCTAATGGACCAGGGATTGAACCCATGTCTCCTGCATTGGCAGGCAGATTCTCTACCACTGAGCCACCAGGGAAGCCTGATAGCTCATTTCTTTTTAGTGCAATAAAATATCCCTTCACCTGGATGTGCCTTCACTTACTGAAGGACATCTTGGTTATTTCCACATTTTGACAGTTTTGAATAAAGCTGCTATAAACATCCATGTGCAGGTTTTGTGTGAATATATGTTTTCAACTCCTTTGGGAAAGTATTTGGCTTTTGTGGTAAGAGTATGTTTAATTTTGTAAGAAACTGCCACACTCTCTTACAATGTGGTAGTACCATTTTACAGTCTCACTAGCAATAAGTGAGAGTTCCTGTTGTCCTATATCTTTGTCTGCATCTGGCATTGTCATTATTTTGTATTTTGGCCATTTTAATAAGTATATGGCAGTGTCTCATTCTTTTAATTTGCAGTCCCTTATGGTCCCATCACTTCATAGCAAATAGGTGGGGAAACAGTGGCTGACTTTATTTTTCTGGGCTCCAAAATCACTGTAGATGGTGATTGCAGCCATGAAATTAAAAGACACTTACTCCTTGGAAGGAAAGTTATGACCAACCTAGATAGCATATTAAAAAGCAGAGACATTACTTTGTCAAAAAAGGTCTGTCTAGTCAAGGCTATGGTTTTTCCAATGGTCATGTATGGATGTGAGAGTTGGACTATAAAGAAAGCTGAGTGCCAAACAATTGATGCTTTTGAACTGTGGTGTTGGAGAAGACTCTTGAGAGTCCCTTGGACTGCAAGAAGATCCAACCAGTCCATCCTAAAGGAGATCAGTCCTGGGTGTTCATTGGAAGGACTGATGTTGAAGCTGAAACTCCAATACTTTGGCCACCTGATGCGAAGAGCTGACTCATTTGATGCTGGGAAAGATTGAGGGCAGGAGGAGAAGGGGAAGACAGAGGATGAGATGGCTGGATGACATCACTGACTCAATGGACATGGGTTTGGGTGGACTCCGGGTGTTGGTGATGGACAGGGAGGCCTGGCATGCTACAGTTCATGGGGTCGCAAAGAGTCAGACATGACTGAGTGACTGAACTGAACTATGAAGTATGATATTAAACATCTTTTCATATGCTTATTTGCCTTCTGTGTATCTTTTTTGGAGAGAGATTTATTCAGAGAGAAATTGAAGAAGAACTGAAGAGTTTCTTACTATCCTGTACTGTACTTAGTCGCTCAATCATGTCCGATGCCTTGCGACCCCATGGACTGTAGCCTGGCAGGCTCCTCTGCCCATGGGGATTCTCCAGGCAAGACTACTGTAGTGGGTTACCATGCCCTCCTCCAGGGGATCATCCTAACGCAGGGATCAAACCAGGTCTCCTCCACTGCAGGCAGATTCTTTTCCAGCTTTGGTACCAGGGAAACCGAGAAGAGTCGTTTGATGAAGGTGAAAGAGGAGAGTGAAAAAGTTGGCTTGAAACTCAGCATTCAAAAAACTAAGGTCATGGCATTTGGTCCCATCAGTTGATGACAAATAGAAGGGGGAGAAAGTGGAAGCAGTGACAGCTTTTATTTTCTTGGACTCCAAAATCACTGCAGATGGTGACTGCAGCCATGCAATTGAAAGATGCTTTCTCTTTGGAAGGAAATCTATGAGAAACCTAGACAGCATATTAAAAAGCAGATACATCACTTTGCCGACAAAGGTCTATATAGTCAAAGCTATGGTTTTTCCACCTGTCACCTACAGATGTGACAGTTGGATCATAAAGAAAGCTGAGTACTGAAGAATTGATGCTTTTGAACTGTGGTGTTATTGAAGACTCTTGAGAGTCCCTTGTACTGCAAGGAGATCAAACCAGTGAATCTTAAAGGAAATCAACCATGCATATTCATTGGAAGGACCATTGCTGAAGCTCCAATATTTTGGGCACTTGCTACAAAGACCTGACTCTTTGGAAACGGCCCCAATGCTAGGAAAGACTGATGGCTATAGGAGAAGAGGGCAACAGCGGATTAGATTGATTCAGTTCAGTTCAGTTCAGTCGCTTAGTCATGTCTGACTCTTTGCGACCCCCTGAATCGCAGCACGCCAGGCCTCCCTGTCCATCACCAACTTCCGGAGTTCACTCAGACTCATGTCCATCGAGTCAGTGATGTCATCCAGCCATCTCATTCTCTGTCATCCCTTTCTCCTCCTGCCCCCAATCCCTCCCAGCATCAGAGTCTTTTCTAATGAGTCAACTCTTCGCATGAGGTGGCCAAAGTACTAGAGTTTCAGTTTTAGCATCATTCCTTCCAAAGAAATCCCAGAGCTGGTCTCCTTCAGAATGGATTAGATGACATCATTGACTCAGTAGACATGAGTCTGAGCAAACTCCAGGAGATAATGCAGGACAGAGGAGCCTGGCATGCTGCAATCCATGGGGTTGCAAAGAGTTGGACATGGCATAGCAACTGAGCAACAATAATCTTATTCAGATCTTTTGCTGTCTTTTAAATTGAGTTGTTCACTTTCTTATTATTTAGTTTTAAAATCTCTTTTGTATATTTTGGATGATAATACATTATCAGATATGTGTTTTGCAGATATTTTCTCCTAGTCCTTAGCTTATCTTCTCATTTTCTTGACAGTGTCTCACAGAGCAGAAGTTTTGAATTTTAATGAAGTCTGACTTATTGACTCTTTCCTGGTTTATAATTTTGGGGTTGTATCCAAAAAGTCATTCCCGAAACAAATATTGTCTTTGTTTTCTCTTATGTCAGTCATCCTCTAGATATTTTATAGTTTTGTATTTTACATTTAGATGTATGGTCCACTCTGAGTTTATTTTTGTGAAGGGTGCAAGGTCTGTGTCTAGATTTACTTTCTTATATATGAATATTTTGTTGATCCGGCACCATTTGTGAAAACACTGTCTTTTCTCCACTCTGTTGCATTTGCTCTTTTGTCAAACTTCAGTTGATTGTATTTGTGTGGTCTGTTCCTGGGCTCACTGTCCTTCTTAATTGATGGATTTATATCTTCATTCACCAGTACCACACTATCCTGATGACTGTAGCTATATAGTAAGTCTTGAAGTCAGATAGTGTCACTCTTCCAACTTTGTTCTCCTTGCATTTTAAGTTGGCTATTCTGGGTCTTTTTCCTCTCCACATCAACTTTAACATTAGTTTGTCAATATCCATAAATAACTTGCTGGATTTTTGGGGGGACTGCATTGAATCTAAAAATAAAGGTGGGAAGAATTGAAACTTGATTATATTGTATCTTCCTGCTGATGAACATTGAAATCACTGTTTCTTTGATTTCCTTCATCAATGTTTTATAATTTTTATATAGATATTATACATAGCTTATTAGGTTTATACCTAAGTATTTCATTTTGAGGGTGCTAATATATGAAGATGGTATTGTGTTTTTAATATCAAATGACACTTGATCATTGTTGGTATTTATAGGAGACTTGACTTTTGTTTATTAACCTTGTATTCTGGAACCTTGCTGTAATTGCTTATTACTTTCAGGTTTTCTACAGAGACAGTCATGTCATTTGGGAGTAGAAAGACAGTTATACTTATTCCTTTTTAATCTGTAAACCTTTTATTTCCTTTTTTTTTTTTTTTTGACTCATTGTATGAGCTAGGACTTTCAGTATAATTTAGAAAAGTAGTGGTAAGAAGTGACATCCTTGTTCCTAATCTTAGCTAGAAAGCATCTAGTTTCTTAACATTAAGTATATTGATAGCTGTAGTTTTTTTGTAAGTGTTCTCTAACAAGTTAAGGAACCTCCCCTCTATCCTTACTTTGCTGAGAGTTTCTATTGTGAATTGGTATTTGATTTCCTCAAATTCCTTTTTTGCATTTACAGATATTTGTTTAGCTTCTTCATGTGATTAATTGATTTTCAAATGTTGAACCAGCTTTGCATACCCAAAATGAATCTTATTTCATCATGGTGTGTAATTATTTTCATATGTTGGTATTTTCAATTTGCAGATATTTTGTTGAAGCTTTTTGCAACTGTGTTCATGAGAGATGTGTGGTGGTGGTTTAGTCGCTAAGTCGTGTCTGACTCTTGCAACCCCATTGACTATAGCCTGCCAGGCTCCTCTATCCATGGAATTCTCTAGGCAACAATAGTGGAATGGGTTGCCATTTCCTTCTCCAGGGGATCTTCTCAACCCAGGGATTGAACCCCGGTCTCCTACATTGCATGCAGATTCTTACCAACTGAGCTACAAGGGAAGCTCAGTGATACGTAGTTTTATTGTAATTTTTTTTTTTTCTTCTTTTAGTATTAGGGTAATGCTGGCTTTATGGAATGAGTCAGGAAGTATTTCTTGTGCTTCAGTCTTATGGAAGAGATTATAGAGGATGTTTTAGTTTTGTCCTTCGATATTTGGTAAGATTCACCAATGAACACTTTGGGACCTGATACTTTGTATTTTGAAAAATTATTGTTGATTCAAATTCTTTAATAGATCTAGGTCTATTCACATTGTCTAATTTCTTGGTGAATTTTATCAGATTATGTCTTTCAAGAAACTGATTGATTTTATCTAGATTATCAAATTTGTGGACATAGACTTATGCATAGTATTCCTCTATTATCTTTTTAATGTCTATAGTAATGCGTCATCTTTCATTTTTGATGTTAATAATCTGTATCTTTTATTTTTAGTTTGTATGGCTAGAGGTTTGTTGACTTTAATATTCTTTTTGAAGACCTAGCTTTAGATTTTGTTGCTTTTCTCTATTGATTTCCTATTATAGATTTCATTGACTTCTGATCTAATTTTATTATTTCTTTTCTTCTGCTTACTTTGGATTTAATTTGTTCTTCTTGTCCTAATTTCCTAAAAGTTAGATTATTTATTTTAGGTTTTCATCTTTTCTAATATATTAATTCACTGCTATAAAATTCCCTCTAAGCATTGCTTTTGCTGAATCCCACAAATGTTGTTATATTTTCGTTTAGTTAAAAATATTTGAAATTTTCTTTTGAGATTCTTAGAAGTGTCTTGTTTAATCTCCAAGTATTTTGGGATTTTCCAGCTATTTTTCTGTAACTGACTTTTAGTTTAATTTTACTGTGGTCTGAGAGCATGCTTTATGTGAACTCTATCCTTTTAAATAAATTAAGGTGTATTTTATAGCCCAGAATGTGATCTGTCTTGACGAACAAAGTCTATTTTTCTGAATTGAAGTCTTAGATTAATGATGAAATTTTAAAATAATTCTATTTTCCATCCACGGTAGGTACTAAGTACTTTTATCTTCAGCCTGCCTCATGATTTGCTCTAATGACACAAAACTTTTCATCTCAGTGCTCTGTTCCTAGGGATGCCAACTTAGGTCTCAGAATGTGTGACATCTCTGGAAAAATCTAGGCTGTCTTCTTAAAACGCATATGAACATTAGTGAAGGTATGCTAATGTTATGAATTTGTGATTGATTTAAAAAAATAATGGCTGAAGTGACATATCTGAAAATTTTTTGTAATTGGGAAAGCATTGAACATTTTTTAAAGATTTATAAATAATAAATTTACCTTATACTTTTAAGATGTAACAGTTGTATTTTTTTTTTTTTTTTTTTGGTCTATCTCATTTAGTTTTGTCAGCCTGGCGGATGGCAGCTGTCCAGAGAGAGGAAGCAGCCAACGTTTTTTGTGGTGGTCCTGACAGATATTGACTCAGATCGACATTACTGCTCGTGCCTAACCTTTTATGAAGCAGAGATCAATCTTCAGGTGCAATAACTTTTCTAGCCAAATTATAGCCAAAGGGCACCTTTTAAGGAGTCTTTTTATTATGCTATATTTGTTTTTGTTAGAACTGCAAGTTTGAGTTCTGTGATTTAAAAAGGCTTTAAAAAGGCTGAGGTACTGTATTATTGAAGAGAGCAAAATGGTAAAGTAATTGTCTAAGATTAATTGTTCTTCTTTAAAATATTATTCACACTCTGCATATTTCTAAGAAGAGCACATCTGCAAATTGGTTGATAAGAAGATTTGTATCTGCTCATGGTGAAGCTGTGGTTTGTCTCTTTTAGTCCTTCTCCTGAGGTAGCTTTCACAGAATATAGAGCATTTAATCAGAATGTTTATAAATCACTTATCATAATGCTTGGTATTATTTTTTAAGCACTGAAGTAACTGTTAACTCATTATTATTGGTGGTATTGTCAAAATGATGGTACTGAAATTATTAGGCTAGAACTATAGAAATTAAAAGTACTGATCTTTCAGAGTATTAGTTGGGGTTCTCTCTGTTTCAGATAACTAAATACTGCCTCTAATTTATTCAGAAAAGATATTATGAGAAAGTATTGCTCCTTTGTGGAGTATTTTCCAGGCAAGAATACTGGAGTGAGTTGCCATTCCCTTCTCCAGGGGATCTTCCTGACTCAGGGATTGAACCCAGGTCTCCAGCATCATGAGCAGATTCTTTACTGTCTGAACTACACTATAACCTTCATAATAATTGCACCTAAAAAAAAAATCCTTTCTCCCACGTGTAGCCTCTGTCACGTGTTGGTGACTCCTGCTTAAAGTATCATATGGGTTGTTTCCTTGTGTAAGTCAGATTGCATACAGATTCTCCCCCTCCAACTCCCCCCAAAGGAATCAGAAAAACTTTTTTGTTGTTATTTGTTAATTTGTTGTGCACAAATTAAGTCTCTCTAGTATGAGTAGGAAACTATAAAACAGTTTGCAGGATGTTGAGGAAGCCAATTTGCATTATTTGCTGTGCTTTCTGAAGTAGCCTCACAAAGGAGCATTTGTTATTTTTGCTATTTTAATTAAATGCCATGGTCTAAATGTTCTTGATGCAGAAATTTCACTTTTATCTACAAGAGTAAGCAAACTGACTTTCATGGTACTGACTCACATTATCCAAGTTCATTAGAGCAATGTATTAAAACTAGTATGCTGGTTTTTAATTTATAGTGATAAGTTAAAAGTTTACATAGAACAAAACATATGTTATCTATATTATCAGCATGCTTTTTCCTTATGTCAGATCTTTGTGGGAAGCCATGTCAAAATCAGATTCATTTTGATTGTGGAATCAAACAAAGGAATTTTTCATGTCAGAGATTTAATACCTGCCAGATTAACACAGCCAATTGTTTGTGTAATTGACGCTTAAACAACATGGGCTTAAACTGCACAGGTCCACTTATACATGGATTTTTTTTCAGTAAATATATACTATAGCACTACTCGATCCATAGTTGGTTGAATATGTGGATGCAGAACACCAACTGTGAAGGTAATGTGTGGACTTTCAACTGCACAGAGAAATCGGCATTTCTGAATCCTGCATTGTTCAGGGCCAACTGTTTTTTAAATTAATAATTATCTGTATAGTCAAGGCTATAGTTTTTCCAGTAGTCATGTACAGATGTGAGAATTGGACCATAAAGAAGGCTGAGTGCTTTCCAACTGCAGTGTTGGAAAAGAGAGTCCCTTGGACAGCAAGAAAATCAAACCAGTCAATCCTGAAGGAAATCAACCCTGAATATTCATTGGAATATTGATGCTGAAGCTGAAGCTCCAGTACTTTGTCCGCCTGATGCCAAGAGCTGACTCATTGGAAAAGACCCTGATGCTGGGAAAGATTGAAGGCAGGCAGAAAAGGGGTCAACAGAGGATGAGATTGTTGGATGGCATCATTGACTCAATGGACATAAGGTCTAGCAAACTCCAGGAGATAGTGAAGGAAAGGGAAGCCTGGCATATTGCAGTCCATAGGGTCACAAAGAGTCACACATGACTGAGCAACTAAACAACAACAACATGCTGTCAGTGCGGACAGAAAACTTAAGTGTCTATGATTCCAATCATTTCTGTCCTAGATAGCATTCGAGTGGGTATTGCCAACAGTTAGTTGATTCACTTCCCATTTTGATCAGTTCATTCTGATGAGAAAGACTGTTCTCTAGTTGAGAGCCTCACTGTCTCTTTCAAGGGACCTTTCATTTACCTGTTGATATTTTGAATATAAGTTAGTTCTGATAATGCAATATTTTCTTTTATTTCCATATTCCTGAGGGTGCCTCTGTACAACTCCCTAGAATTATCTAGGATAATATTATTAACTGATTATTTTGGTTCTTCTTCCTCTCTCCATCGTTACGAACCCCTTTCACCTCGAATAAACTCACAGACAAGTAATACATTAAGACAGTGTAACAGGATTCCAGTTCAAGATGGCAGACAACCCACTCCTATGGACAAACTGAATCCACGGCTACACACAGGGCAGTTTCTGCTGAAAGAAATCCAGGAACTAGCTGAACAATTCCTGTATATCAGGCTAATGAGAATATACCCACACTGAAATGAGTAAAAAAGGCTGAGATGCAGTCTCACTATAAACCCCGTCCCTGGCACAGAGACGTGCAATCGGGAAGGAACTTATAATTCCAAGCTCCTCCCCTGACGTGCCAAGAGTTTGGACCCAACATTTACCTCCCATTTTTTTAGACTTCCACCTGAGGTATGGACCCTAAAAACACCAGCTCTGAAAGACAGTGGGGCTTTTTGTTCATGAGACCCACCAGAGTATAACAAAGAGAGTTATTAATGGCTTGTCAAGGATTTGCTGAGGCTCAGCATGGAGGAAACAAAAAGAAACTCATCTCTCTGTCTTTGCTTGAAAAAATCCTGTGTGCATACTTTAAAAGCTACTGCCTGAGGGTCAGGACTTGTGAGATAACATCAAGCAAACCAACATTTGCATTATATAGGGATCCTAGGAGAAGAAAAGAGAGTGAAAGGGGAAGAAAACTTACAAGAAGAAATAATGGGTGAAAACTTACCTAACCTTTGGAAAGAAACAGACATTCAGATCTAGAAGCCCAGAGATTTCCAAATACAATGAATCCAAAGAGACCAACACCAAGGTACATTATAATTAGTGTCAAAAGTTAAAGACAGAGAATCTTAAAAGCAGCAAGAAAAAAATAACTTGTTCATAAAAGGGAACCCTGATAAGAAGATGAACAGATTTCTTCAGCAGAGACTTTCCAGACCAGAGAGAAAGTGGCAAGATTTATTTAAATTCCTGAGGAAAAAAAAAACCTGCCAACCAAGAAGATTTCACCTGGCAAGTTGTCCTTAAGGACTGAAGGAAAGAGTTTTGCAGACTAGCAAAAGCTAAAGAAGCTAATCACCACTAAACTGGCCTTGTAGGAAAGGTTAAAGGAATTTCTTTAATCTGAAATGAAAAGGTGCTAATTAGTAATAGGAAAACATGTGAAAGTATAAATCTCACTTGTAATGGTAAATGTTATATGTAGTAAAATAAGATGAAGAATTATGAAACTGTGAGGAAACAGTTAACAAAATGACAGTAGTAAATACATAATAATCAGTAATTACTTTAGATGTAAAATGACTAAATTTCCAATTCAAAGATGTAGCGTAGCTGAATGGATTTTAGGGTAAAAAAAAAAAAAACACAAAACAGAACGACCTGAAACAAAACTCACTTCACTTTTAAAGACATACATTGGCTGAAAATGAAGGGGAGAAAAAGATAACCTCATGCAAATGGAAATCAAAAGAAAGCTGGGGTAGCTGTACTTACTATAAGAAAAACATGACTTTGAACAAAAAACTGTAACAAGAAACAAGGAAGGTCATTGTATAATGATAAAAATAGCTCATCAGAGAGAGAATATTTATAAATATTTATGCATATGTTGATATTATTAGAGCACCTAAATGAATAGAGCAAATCTGAAGATAAAAATTGATGACAATACAATAGTAGTAGAAGATTTAAGTACCCCATATTCAACAGTGGAGAGATCATTCAAACAGAAGATCAATAAGGAAAACTGGATTTAAACAGTATGTTAGACAAAATGCACTTAACAGACATTATGGGTGAGTTCAGTCATTCAGTCATGTCTGATTCTTTGCAACCCCGTGAACTCCACCAGGTTTCTCTGTTGATGGAATTTTCTGGGCAAGAATACTGGAGCAAGTGGCCATATCCAACTCCAGGGATTTTCTCCACCCAGGGACTGAACCCTCAGCTCTCGCGCCTCCTGCATTGGTGGCAGATTCTTTACCACTGTGCCACCTGGAAAGCACCAACAGACATATGGAGAACCTTCCATATGATAGCAGCTGAATACACATACGTCTCAAGCATACATGGAACATTCCCTAGGATAGATAATATGGTAGACCACAAATGAAGTCAATACATTTACGATTAAAATAGTAAATATTAAGTTTCTTTTCCAACCACAGAAGTGTAGAATTAGAAGTCAGTTACAAGAAGAGGACTGGAAAATTTACAGCTATGTAGAGGTCGGACATGACTGAGCAACTTCACTTTCACTTTTCACTTTCATGCATTGGAGAAGGAAATGGCAACCCACTCCAGTGTTCTTGCCTGGAGAATTCCAGGGATGGGGGAGCCTGGTGGGCTGCTGTCTATGGGGTCGCACAGAGTCGGACACGACTGAAGCGACTTAGCAGCAGCAGCAGCAGAGGTTAAATAATACACCACTGAGTGGGTCAAAGAATACACTAAAGAAGAATTTAGAAAACCTTGAGACAAATGAAAATGAAAATACAACATACCCAGATTTATTGACTAAACCAAAAGGGGGGAAATTTACAGTGATTATAGTAATTAACACCTACATTTAGAAAAGAGCAAAACCTCAAATAAGCAAATTAAGTTTACACTGTAAGGAGCTAGAAGATGCTGAAACTAAGTCCAAACTTAATAGAATGAAGGAAATAACAAAGATCAGAGTGGAAATAAATGAAACAGTAAGTTCTTTAAAAGAGGTAAACACTTGGGGATAGACTCCTTAACAAAGGTCTTGCCAGTGACTTGGATTTTTTTGTTGTTGCTTAGCAGAAGTAAGTAATAATAGGGGAAATGGAAATCAGTAACATAATGAAATATCACCTCATACATAATGCAATATCACGTAACACTGCCAACTGTTAGAATGACAGTTATCAAAGAGATAAGAGACAACAAGCATATACAAGACTGTAGATGAAAGGGAACCCTTGTGAACTGTGGGTGGAAATGTGAATTGGTGGGAAATACTATGGAAGATGAAAATGGAAATTCCTCAAAAAATTAAAAATAGAACTGCTTATAATCCAGCAATCCCACTTCTGAGTATATATCCAAAGGAAATGAAAATAGGGTATGGAAGAGATATCTGCTTCCCATGTTCATTGCAGCATTATTCACAATAGCCAAGATACAGCAACAAGCTAAGAGTCCATCAACAGTTAAATGGATTAAGATGTTTATTATCATAAATATTAATTATCTTTAATAGACCCCACTTTCCTTCCCCTACTCCACTCCATCTTTCTCCTTAGACAGACAGACACACATTTTTCTGAACTATTTGAGACAAATTAGTGTGTTTCATTTCTCTTTGCCCTAAAGTATTCAGTGTGTATTTCATGAGTTAGTTGGTTTTTTTTTTTTCCTAACATAAACATAGTATGGTTATCAGTATCAGAAAACTGACATCGGTAATACACCTTTATCTCCTCTACCGTCCATATTCAGTTTTGTCATTTGACCTAATGTTCTTTATGCCCTTCCCACTGTGTTTTTTTGGTCCTTCAGTATAGGATGTAGTTTTAAAAAATCATGTGTTGCATTTAATTATCATTTCTCTTTTGTCTGTTTTCATCTGAAATAGTTGCTCAGCCTTTGGCATTTTCAAATAATGCAGGTCCGAATGCCTCTTTTAAATAGAACTCTTAATATTTTTTGTTTTTCTGATATCTCTCACTTTAGATTCAGGTTATCCATCAGTAGTTGGAATATTACTAGCATTTGGAATACGAAGTGTATGTCCTTCTAAGGGCACATATCTGGAAGTACACAATGTCTGTCTGCTACCAACCTGCCCTACTGATGTTCTTTTTGAGTACCTGGTCTGGTGATTGTCAGATATCTCCATTGCATACTTGCTTGTTTTTTTTTTTTTTCCTTCTTGCAACTAATAAGCTGTGTGTGGTGAGATACTTTAAGACTGTAAATATTCTGTAACTCATTAATTATCCCTCTACTCTCCCACCAGATTTGATGATTCTTGCCTATGCCAATTCTTATTATGCTGTTGCAAAATGACTATTTTCCAACTATGCACACCCTCTACCTGTACCTTTACCAGTCAGCAGTTGACATTTTTCTTCTGTCTTGTCTGTCTATGTGAGATATAGTCTCATGTATTCTAGTCTCTTTTTTCTTCAAATGTATTCTAGTTTCTTTTTTCTTCAATATAATTGAATTCAATATAATTTTTTTTCCAATTCAGTATAATTCTTCAGTATATAATTGATGGTTTTCACTGTTGTGATACATAGATTGTCTAAGATTTGACCAGTGATTACCCCATCAGAATGGTTCCTGTGTTGTCTTGTCAAAACCCCATCACAGTGTTTTTTAAATCATTTTTAAACTTTCTGTCATAACAAGGTGTTCCAGGATCACCTTTTCCATTCCCTGCTCCAGTCTTTAAATCAGCCAATACTTCAAGGAGCCCTGGCTCATTTGAGTAATCAGTTCAGTTCAGTTCAGTCGCTCAGTCGTGTCTGACTCTTTGCGACCCCATAGCCTCCCTGCCCATCACCAACTCCCGGAGTTCGTTCAGACTCAGATCCATCAAGTCAGTGATGCCATCCAGCCATCTCATCCTCGGTCGTCCCCTTCTCCTCCTGCCCCCAATCCCTCCCAGCATCAGAGTCTTTTCCAATGAGTCAACTCTCCACGTGAGGTGGCCAAAGTACTGGAGTTTCAGCTTTAGCATCATTCCTTCCAAAGAAATCCCAGGGCTGATCTCCTTCAGAATGGACTGGTTGGATCTCCTTGCAGTCCAAGGGACTCTCAAGAGTCTTCTCCAACACCACACTTCAAAAGCATCAATTCTTCGGTGCTCAGCCTTCTTCACAGTCCAACTCTCACATCCATACATGACCACAGGAAAAACCATAGCCTTGACTAGACAGACCTTAGTTGGCAAAGTAATGTCTCTGCCTTTGAATATGCTATTTAGGTTGGTCATAACTTTTCTTCCAAGGAGTAAGCGTCTTTTAATTTCATGGCTGCAATCACCATCTGCAGTGATTTTGGAGCCCAAAAAATAAAGTCTGACACTGTTTCCACTGTTTCCCCATTTATTTCCCATGAAGTGATGGGACCGGATGCCATGATCTTCGTTTTCTGAATGTTGAACTTTAAGCCAACTTTTTCACTCTCCACTTTCACTAAATAATATTGAAAACCAAGATCAATGTTCTCATATATTTAGAATTAACACTTGAAAATTATTTTTCTTTTTAGCTTGGATATTTTCTTGTTTGCTACTTTAACTGCACCAAAGCATTGTAATTTATTTAGTATTCACAATTACCTTACAGAAAGTTAGAGTCTGCTTTGAGTTTAATTTATAAGATTTCTAGCTCCTATATAAGTTCACCTAGGTAGTAGATGCTAGCCAGAATTATATAACAGCTTTTCTGTGTGAAGAATAGAGAGATAATATCTTTTGGAATTGGTCCAAAAAAATGGTAAAAACAATGAGGTAATATTTGAAAAAGATAATATTAAAGTCCAGATGATGTTCCTTTCTGGGTCATCATTAATGTTGTTCCCATTTTTAATGTGAATAGTGAACTATGTCCTTTTTAAAAAATGTGTTTTTCTTTTATTTTTGGATCATATCACCAATTCAAAAATAGATCTTTTAATTCTCATTTGGTGCGAATTACTTCATACCAAATATACTATGACACATTATTTGGAAGTCTAAAGAAGAGGAACTTAGGGACACAAACCATCCAAAATATAATTGTGCAACTTTAAAAATGTTGGCTCTTATCTTTCTAAATTACAGTAACACTGTCAAAAAACACAAGCAAAAGTTTGGCATTAAATTTTTGATAACATATTCCCAGAATTATCCAGTTAGGCAATGTGATTATAAAATTTTTTAAGTAATCAGTAAAATATGATAGATGTGAGGTGCTTTATTATATGACTTACCCTAAAAAAAGATGGACCTGTCTAAATTTTTTGAACTTCCCAGGTGGCACTAATAAAGAACCGACCTGCCAGTGCAAGAGATTTAAGAGACATGGGTTCCATCCTTGGATTGAGAAGATCCCCTGAAGATGAAAATGGCAACCCACTCCAGTATTCTTGCCTGGAGAATCCCATGAACAGAGGAGTCTGGTGGGCTATATAGTCCATAGGCTTGCATAGAGTTGGACAAGACTGAAGCAACTTAGGATGTATATCATTTTAGAATCTTTTAATGAGTCTGTAAGTGTGTTTATGAACCAATAATAATGCAGTTCAAACTAAAGACATTTTGGTATATCAGCAACCAAGTGTGATCAAAGGAGCAAAATGAATAACTGTACTTTAGAATAACGTTGACACATAGGAGATGCATAATGAAGATTTTATTTTCTTTGTTTTTTAGATGGGAATTTTTTTTAAATACAAAATTTAAGTGAGTAGTATATAAACCCCATTACACTTGACCCAGCTTTAAAAATTATCAGAATTTTGTCAGTCTTTTAAAATTTAAATCCTTTTTTTTTTTTTTTTTAAATAGAGACATTTTAAAGCAAACCCCAGACACCATAATTTACTTGCAGATATTTTAGTGTGTGCATGCTGCATGCATGCTTAGTCCCTCAGTTATGTCTGACTCTTTGCAACCCCATGGACTGTAACTTGCCATGCTCCTCTGTCCATGGGTTTTCCAGGCAAGAATACTGGAATGGGTAGTCCTTCCCTTCTCCAGGGGATCTTCCCAACCCAGGGATCAAACCTGGGTCTCCTGCATTAGCAGTTGGATTCTTTACCGTCTGAACCACCAGGGAAGCCCCAAATATTTTAGTATATATCTCTAACTGATAAAGATTTTTTTTACACTACCAATCTGCCATTATAATACTTAAAAAATTAATTATAATGAATAATCCCCTAATATTATCTAATATCTAACTTACATATTTCTAAATTTAAAAATTTGTCTTGAAAATGTCTTGACTTATTCAGTCAAATTCTGCACATTATATTTGGTTGATATTTCTTCAGTTTTTTTTTCTGTAATAGGCCCTCTTTCGCGGGCAGTAGAGAAATTGGGTCATTTGATCTATGGAAAGTTCTGTATTCTGGATTGGGCTGATTAATTCTCCATATTATTTTTACTTCTGTTCTCCATTATATCTCTATTCTCCATAGTTTCCTTAAAGTAATATTTAGATCTAGAGGCTTGATTGGATTCACATTCAATTTTTAAATCATGACCACTTCAAAGATTGTACTGTACTTCCTATTGCATCTCATCAAGATAAACTTAACTTCTGGTTGTTCTACTTTTAGTATTGTTAAGATTGATTTGTGGGTTTGGGATGGTACCAGCCTTCACTTAGTAGTTTGGGATCTATTGATGATCTTTGCCTAAATACATTATTTAAGTAAGAATTGCAAAAGGTAAATTCTTCCTTCTATTATTCTTTCTGTGTTTATTAACCGAATTTCAGTTATTAAATAGAACTTTCATTGACTACAGTTAGATTGGTAATACTGGAATGGGTAGCCTTTCCCTTCTTTCTCCAGGGGATCTTCCCAACCCAGGGATCAAACCCAGGTCTCCTGCAAGGCAGGCGGATTCTTTACCCTCTGAGCCACAAGGGAAGCCCAAGAATACTGGAATGGGTAGCGTATCTCTTCTCCAGTGGATCTTCCCGACCCAGGAATAGAACCAAGGTCTCCTGCATTGCAGGCAGATTCTGTACCAGCTGAGCTATCAGGGAAGCCCTTTAGTCATCTTTGAGAAGCGAGAAGAAGTGAAGTCGCTCAGTCATGTCCGACTCTTTGCGACCCCATGGAGTGTAGTCTACCAGGCTCCTCCGTCCATGGGATTCTCCAGGCAAGAATACTGGAGGGGGTTACCATTTCCTTGTCCAGGGGATCTTCCTGACCCAGGGATCGAACCTGGGTCTCCTGCATTGGAGGCAGACGCTTTAACCTCTGAACCACCAGGGAAGCAGTGACCAGTTAAAAATTATAAACTTATGGATTTTTGTATGTTTAAATCAGTCAATCAAGATTTTTTTTATTTTGATTCTGTTAGCCTTTGACAGATTCTTTACTTTTTTACTAAGATGAATAGGCTAATTTTGTACATTTTTGTGACTCAAAATTAGAATGTCATTTCTCCAGGGAGTTCTGATTTCCTTTACTGGAAAATAGTATTTAATAAATTCTTGATTGTATAAATGAGTTATTTACACTCTTATGATGCTTAACACAGTGTCTGGCATATAGAATATATGTTACAGTTATTATTTTCTTTTATATTCTCATATTGATTAGCTTAAAACTGCATGCTCTCTGGGCTTCCCAGTTTGTGCTAGAGGTAAAGAACCCATCTGCCAATGCAGGACACCTAAGAGATGCAGGTTTGATCCCTGGGTACTAAAGATCCCCTGGAGGAGGAAACGGCAGCCCATTCCAATACTTGTGCCTGGAAAATCCCATAGACAGAGGAGTCTACAATCCATAGGGTTGCAAAGAGTTGGCTATAACTGATCCCTGCATCAGCAATATCAGTACCGCTAGGTAACTTATTAGAAATGTAAATTCTTAGATTCTACCTCAGACCTATTGAATCAGAAATTTTAGGGGTGGGACTCAAAAATCGGTTTTAGCAAGCCCTCAGTGATCCTGTTGTACACTAAAGTTACAGAACCACTGGTCTAGAGTAAAAGTTCCTAACTCATGGTGAGAATGAACCACAGGCATGCTGAATATTTTCTTACAGCAGCTGTAAAGTGCCTTAAATTGAAGAAAGTAGGGAAAACCACTAGACCATTCAGGTATGACCTAAATCAAATCTCTTCTGATTATACAGTGCTGCTGCTGCTAAGTCACTTCAGTCGTGTCCGATTATACAGTGGAAGTGAGAAATAGATTTAAGGGACTAGATCTGATAGAGTGCCTGATGAGCTATGGACGGAGGTTTGTGACATTGTACAGGAGACAGGGATCAAGACCATCCCCATGGAAAAGAAATGCAAAAAAGCAAAATGGCTGTCTGAGGAGGCCTTACAAATAGCTGTGAAAAGAAGAGAGGCAAAAACCAAGGAGAAAAGGAAAGATATAAGCATCTGAATGCAGAGTTTCAAAGAATAGCAAAGTGAGATAAGAAAGCCTTCCTCAGCGATCAATGCAAAGAAATAGAAGAAAACAACAGAATGGGAAAGACTAGAGATCTCTTCAAGAAAATTAGAGATACCAAGGGAACATTTCATGCAAAGATGGGCTCGATAAGGACAGAAATGGTATGGACCTAACAGAAGCAGAAGATATTAAGAAGAGGTGGCAAGAATACACAGGGGAACTGTACAAAAAAGAGCTTCACGACCAAGATAATCACGATGGTGTGATCACTCACCTAGAGCCAGACATCCTGGAATGTGAAGTCAAGTGGGCCTTAGAAAGCATCACTATGAACAAAGCTAGTGGAGGTGATGGAATTCCAGTTGAGCTGTTTCAAATCCTGGAAGATGATGCTGTGAAAGTGCTGCGCTCATTATGCCAACAAATTTGGAAAACTCAGCAGTGGCCACAGGACTGGAAAAGGTCAGTTTTCATTCCAATCCCAAAGGCAATGCCAAAGAATGCTCAAACTACCACACAATTGCACTCATCTCACACACTAGTAAAGTAATGCTCAAAATTCTCCAAGCCAGGCTTCAACAATATGTGAACCGTAACTTCCAGATGTTCAAGCTGGCTTTAGAAAAGGCAGAGGAACCAGAAATCAAATTGCAAACATCCACGGGATCATTGAAAAAGCAAGAGAGTTCCAGAAAAATATCTACTTCTGCTTTATAGACTATGCCAATGCCTTTGACTATGTGGATCACAATAAACTGGAAAATTCTGAAAGAGGTGGGAATACCAGACCACCTGACCTGCCTCTTGAGAAACCTGTACGCAGGTCAGGAAGCAACAGTTAGAACTGGCCATGGAACAACAGACTGGTTCCAAATAGGAAAAGGAGAACGTCAAGGCTGTATATTGTCACCCTGCTTATTTAACTTCTATGCAGAGTACATCATGAGAAACGCTGGACTGGAAGAACCACAAGCTGGAATCAAGATTGCCAGGAGGAATATCAATAACCTCAGACAGGCAGATGACACCACCTTTATGGCAGAAAGTGAAGAGGAACTAAAAAGCCTCTTGATGAAAGTGAAAGAGGAGAGCGAAAAAGTTGGCTTAAAGCTCAACATTCAGAAAACGAAGATCATGGCATCTGGTCTCATCACTTCATGGGAAATAGACGGGGAAACAGTGGAAACAGTGTCAGACTTTATTTTTGGGGGTTTCCAAAATCACTGCAGATGGTGACTGCAGCCATGAAATTAGAAGACGCTTATTCCTTGGAAGAGAAGTTATGTCCAACCTAGATAGCATTTTCAAAAGCAGAGACAGTACTTTGCTGACTAAGGTCCATCTAGTCAAGGCTATGGTTTTTCCTTTGGTCATGTATGGATGTGAGAGTTGGACTGTGAAGAAGGCTGAGCGCCGAAGAATTGATGCTTTTGAACTGTGGTGTTGGAGAAGACTCTTGAGAGTCCCTTGGACTGCAAGAAGATCCAACCAGTCCGTTCTGAAGGAGATCAGTCCTGGGTGTTCTTTGGAAGGAATGATGCTAAAGCTGACACTCCAGTATTTGGCCACCTCAAGTGAAGAGCTGATTCATTGGAAAAGACCCTGATGCTGGGAGGGATTGGGGGCAGGAGGAGAAGGGGACGACCGAGGATGAGATGGCTGGATGGCATCACGGACTCAATGGACGTGAGTCTGAGTGAACTCCGGGAGATGGTGATGGACGGGGAGCCCTGGCGTGCTGCGATTCAGGGGGTCGCAATGAGTCAGACATGACTTAGCGACTGGACTGAGCTTAAATGAACTTGCTTTACATTGCACAAATGAGATTTGCCTATCAAAGTCTGAAAATTCCTGCAGTAAGGAAACCTTTTTAATTTGACTTTAATTTATTGTTTCCAAAATTTTTGATTAGGAGACCTTTTTATCCCTGAGCAATATCTGTTTGCCTCCAACAGAAGACACTTTGGAAAATGCTGCCTTATAAGTATATATGTTTGAAAAACTTATGGATTGTGTGCCTCTTAAAAATAGGCAGCTTTCTGGATGAATATATAATAGCCCTGCAAATGAATTTGCCCTACTTTTGGAATAGTGGCAAGTCCAGGAGCTGTTGAAGGGGACTTTCTTATATCAGGGTATTTTCTTTGCTAGAGGTAAACTGCATTCTGAACTGAAGGCTAGTGGCCCAATTGTGTGAAGCTTTGAAATCCTAAAATGTGTTTGTCTCATGTAGTCATTATTTTTCAGACCAATGCAAGAATAAATTAGGTTTTGTGATATAGACACGTCAACATAATTAAGGGACTATTAGGCAAGAAATGAAGTTTTCAGGGCAGAATTGTAGACCTTACAGAATTTTGCAACTACTCAGACTCCTTTATTTCCAATTTTGGAAGATCTTAAAGTCCTCAAATTGCTTAGCTGTGGCAACTCTATATAATGGTATACTGTAATAAATTGCTTTTCAAAAAGGAAATGTAAAACTGGAAAATTTTTACTTGCATAATTCCTTTCATAATTAGAAAAATTAATTGGCAAATAATTGCTTTAAAAATATATTTACTTTTCTGCCATTCTGCAATGTGAATGAACCATAAGTTTACATATGTCCCTCTCTTTTGAACTCCCTCCCACCCCATCCCCCCACCCCATTGCACTCCTCTAGGTTGTTACAGAGCACTGGGTTGAGCTCCCTGTGTTATATAGCAACTTCCCACTTCATATATTAATGTATATGTTTCAGTGTTACTCTCACAATTCTTCCCTCCTTCTCCTTCATCCTCCTTTTAAAATTGAGTGTTTAAAGAAATTTTGTAGGGATAATTAGTAGAAACTCCCTGGTGACTCAGACAGTAAAGAATCTGCCTGTAATCCCGGAGACCTGGGTTCGGTCACTGGGTCGGGAAGATCTCCTGGAGAAGGGAAAGACAACCCGCTCCAGTATTCTTGCCTGGAGAATTTATGGACAAAGAGCTTGGCAAGCTTCAGTCCATGGGGTCGTAACGAGTTGGACACGACTGAGAGGACTGAGTGACTAACACACACACAGTATGAAGCAGTGTTGCTGAAAATGAGCTTCAGTTCAGTTCAGTCCAGTTGCTCAGTCATGTCCGACTCTTTGAGACCCCATGAATCACAGCAAGCCAGGCCTCCCTGTCCATCACTAACTCCCGGAGTTCACTCAGATTCATGTCCATCGAGTCCGTGATGCCATCCAGCCATCTCATCCTCTGTCGTCCCCTTCTCCTCCTGCCCCCAATCCCTCCCAGCATCAGAGTCTTTTCCAGTGAGTCAGCTCTTTGCATGAGGTGGCCAAAGTACTGGAGCTTCAGCTTTAGCATCATTCCTTCCAAAGAAATCCCAGGGCTGATCTCCTTCAGAACGGACTGGTTGGATCTCCTTGCAGTCCAAGGGACTCTCAGGAGTGTTCTTAGCACAGATGATATTGGATGCAGTTTGTCTTTTCAGAATAGAAAAGACAGGAGTCAAGCATCAGAAGTAGCGCAGAGATGAGAATGAAGTATTCTACCTAGGTGATAGGATAAGCTTCTTAACAAATTGTGCCTATCTGCTATATGTAGTCATTCCATAAAATCAGTTTTCTCATAATTTTTAGCATTTTTGCCTGAGGATATGTTTGAAAGGCAGTAGTTCTTTTAGGGCAGATTGCTATGGTGGGTACTAATTTATCCCATATTATTGAAGCATGAAGAGTTTGAGAGCTACATACAATGTAAACTACATAGAAACTGGGAATGCCACTAGTAGATGTGGTCCATAGTAATAAAGGTAGGAAAAAATACCAGTAAGTGGGCAAGTTGTGGCACATGCTTACACTAAATATAAGATAAAATCACCTTATATGTCAATGTGAGGCGGTTCAGTAAACAGAATTTAACGTAAATTTGTATCTATTGCTGATGTGCTCAGTCGTGACCGACTCTTGGTGTCCCCATCGACTGTAGCCGGCCATGGTCCTCTGTCCATGGAATTTTCCAGGCAAGAATACTGGAGTGGGTTGCCATTTCCTTCTCCATGTATCTTTATTGCTGTTGCTGCTAAGTCATTTCAGTCATGTCCGACTCATAGACGGCAGCCCACCAGGCTCCCCTGTCCCTGGGATTCTCCAGGGAAGAACACTGGAGTGGGTTGCCATTTCCTTCTCCAATGCATGAAAGTGAAAAGTGAAAGTGAAGTCGCTCAGTGGTGTCCGACCCTCAGCAACCCCGTGGACTGCAGCCTTCCAGGCTCCTCCATCCATGGGATTTTTCAGGCAAGAGTACTTTGGGACCTACTAAAACCAAGGAATAATCAGCTTAGAAGAAGACTTGTAAGTTTTGTTCAAATGAGACTAAATATGTGAAAATGCTTTATAGTATAAAATGTTAAATTTCTAACCATTGTTATAATGTCTGTTACATTTGTATCCTGTGTTTTTAATTTCCTGCTTATTACGTTTCTCACATCTTTTCAATATGTGAAAATTTGTCATTGTAAAACACATAACAGAGTTAGTATCACTACATAATTATTACACAAAATATATTCTAACAGCTATAAAAAAACAGCATTATTCTTTTACATGATAAATTACTTATTGAAAAAGTTAACCAAAACCACAACACTACTGTCTACTGGAATAAGACTTGTTATAAACAACAATTAAACAAAAATCACAGCAGTGCATTTTGCTTTGAAAAAAGGAATATGAATTTTCTCTAAACTTGGGACATTGTGTTCTTATAGAAGAGCTATTGAAATGAAGAATAGCAGCATCTTATGATTTATAGCACATTTACAAAGTAAAGGTCAAAATCTATAATAAAAAGTGATATAAAGAAAATGGACTTGTTTTTATTTAGTATTGATTCATATTATGTCAGACCTTTTTTCTTTCTTGTTAATAATTATTCCACTTAGTGAATATTTAATTAAAGGAAATGGCCAATGCATTCTATTTTATGCTTAGGTTAACACAGGTTAACGGTCATTTATATGAAGTGGTTATGTACTTACTCAAGCTGACTTGTAATGGTACTCTAGGGCATGTATCACAATCTCATAAAAATGTGGATAACTTTATCTCTTTCAGGAATTTCAGTCATTTTTTTGTCATGCAAGGACAAAATTTGTTAGTAATCCATAAAAAATATGATTCATTAAGTGTGGAAATCTTTGGTAAATTCATTTTCATCACATTTTTATTATTTCTAAGAATTCCAGAACCACCCAATCTAATTTTAGCTTTTGCTTTGTAACAAATGAAAATCTTTCAAGAGCATATGGATCTTATCATACATAATAAAAAGTAAACAGATATTTCCCTTTGGATATGTACATTCCGTAGACATCTAATACTTGGTCATATTTCACTGTATAGAAGCTATATGGGCTCCAAAGAAGATAGAAAATATTAATACATTTCTTGGCCTCCTCGAGTAGAGGTGAAAAACTTCCCTTGGTAAAATAAGAAAATTTTTAATTTTATGTAAGAAAATTCATTCCTGCATGAATGCAGTGAATAAATATTATATAAATATCAACTATGTGCCCACCTCTTGTTTTAGAAACTGGGAAATCACCAGTGAACAAAACAAAAATCCTGGTCTTCATGGAGCACATTCTAATTGAGGCAAAACCCAGAAAACAATAGAAGTGAAATGTTGGATGGTAACAAGTGCCATCGGAGAAGGCAATGGCACCCCACTGTACTCCTGCCTGGGAAATCCCATGGGCAGAGGAGCCTAGTAGGCTGCAGTCCATAAGTTGGACACGACTGAGCGACTTCACTTTCACTTTTCACTTTCATGCATTGGAGAAGGAAATGGCAACCCACTCCAGTATTCTTGCCTGGAGATTCCCAAGGACAGGGGAGCCTGGTGGGCTACCGTCTATGGGGTCGTACAGAGTCAGACACGACTGAAGTGACTTAGCAGCAGCAGCAGCAGCAGCAGCAGCAAGTGCCATGGAGAAAAATAAAATAAGCAAAGGGGACATAGGTGGGGTTAGGATATTGCAGTTTCAAGTAGGGTACCAGTAAAGCCTTAATAGAGCAGAAGTTTGCTTGAATGGGAGGATGAGGGAGATGAGGGAATTATTTATTGTTTCTGTTCTGGGCAAAGGAATAATAAAGTGTTTGAGAGCCTTACCTGGGAACATGTCCAGCACGTTTGAGGAGCAGCAAGGAAGCAAAGTAGGGCTAAAGAGGAATGGAGGAGACTAATGGGAGCTGATAAAACAACCCAGAAAAGTGACGGTAGTGGCTCACAGTCCTGTGATAGCAGTGAAGGTGATGAGAAATCAGGATTGCTACCAAGGTTATGAAAGAGAGAGGAATCAGTATTTTCGATTTGCTAAATGGGAGGATAGAATTTCCTTTAACTGTGATAAGAGGTTACTGCAGGAGGAGTGGAGTTTGGGAAAAAAGATGGGAGCTATATTTTTGTCATATTTGAGATACCTATTTGTCATCTAAATGGAGAGGTCAAGCAGGCAGTTGAATCGGCATTTTGTGGCATTTAGGGGAGAGGCTTGGCAGGAGAAATAAGTATGAGCAGGTATGTGCAATGTTGATGAACAATGCTAAGAATTAACAGTTGGAGAGAAAAATCAGTGAAGGAAAGCTTTCGAGAAGCAAGATAAATTCTAAGCTCCTAGACCTTTGATTAGTGGAAAGGAAAGAGAAAAGGATTCTAGTCAGGGAAAATGTCTTAGCATCTTAGAATATCATTTGGAAATGAATTTGAATATTTTTCTATCTTGGTTTTTTCTTTTCTCTTGAAACTTTTATAGTGCATCATATAGCGTTATGGAGCAGTAGGTGCACGGGAAATATTTGTTGCTTATAAATGAGAATAATATTTTTCTTTTTATATATTTGGTTTATTTTTGGTTGCCCTGGGTATTTGTTGCTGTGCACAGGCTTTCTCCAGTTGCAGAGAGTGGGAGCTACTCTCTTGTTGCAGAGCATGGGCTCTAGAGCATGCAGGCCTCAGTTGTTGCAGCTCATGGGCTCCAGAGTGCAGACTCAGTAGTCAATGGGACATGGCCTTAGCTGCTCCGCAGCATTATGAGATCTTCCTGAACCAGGGATGGAACCAGTGTCCCCTGCATTTCAAGGTGGATTCTTAACCATTGGAACATTAGGGAAGCCCCAGAATAATACTTTTCAAGTTTATTACATTAACCAGTATTTAATCACTGATTATTTAGGGTTTAAAAAAAATTCTAGATATTTTTATTGTGCTAATAAAATATGCATGATGTAAGCTTTACACTTCAACTATTTTTAACTTTACAGTTCAGTGACAACTAGGTACATTCTGAAACTTAGTTATGTATATAAAAATATCCTCTGTTTTTTAAAAAAAATCAACCTTGTTGCTCTTGAGAAAAAGTAATTTAGAGCTGTTTGGGCTTTACTTCTAAGAGCATTCTGCAAGATAATCCTAAATGATTATCTCTTTTGCTTGAAAGACTGGGAGAAGTCCAAAGAACAAAACTAAACAGTAGTGCCTTACTTTCTAAAACAGATTTCTTTTTCTTGTCTTAAAAACTGAATTTCCATTAAGTGTCATTTGTATTTGTCTAGTCATTGATGAATTGTGTTTTATTTACCTTTTATTACTGGTACCTCACATAGAAACCAAATGTTCAAATAAAATTGTGCTGTATATCTGGAGCTTAAGGATTTTCAGAAATGTAATGAGTATGCCCTGCTTCATAATTTCTTTGCCTACTTGCTTCTTAGATTCCTCTCAAAGTATGTTCTTTGTTTTTAGTTTGAGTGTTGTAAATTATATTTTGTAATTAATTTTGGATTTTATAAATTACATGGAAGTGTGTGATATGTCTACATTTTGTCAGTTATAACCCTAAGAAATTGTCTGTCTGTTGATTACAGTGTCTCTTTTTTTAGGGAACAAAGAAGGAAGAGACTGAAGGTGAAGTGGAAGTGTCTGGTTTGATTCAGCCTGCGGAAGTGTTTGCTCCCAAAAGCCTGGTGTTGGTATCCAGATTAGATTATCCAGAAATTTTTAGGGTAAAGAACTCATAGTTGTTGTTATTGATTTGTATCATTGTATAAATCTATTCTGAGTGAACCCTGGTAACAAGTTTTTTTGTACCTAAAATAGCTTTGATTGGGAACTCATCAATAAAATAAAATTACTGTGAATAGAAGAAATGAATTTCATGTTGGATGAAATAAATACCTGAATAAGTTAGTATAACTATTTAAACTTCTAAGGATGTTTAAAATATCCTTATATTTAAGGATGTTTAATTTGTTTTAAAATAGGTCCCATCTTTACTGACTCCAAAACTTATGAATCCTAAAGAAATTATTTGATTACTTGTATCAGTTTAAAATGCATTAGTAATATAACAACTTAGTGTGTTTTTGCTGATCTTTTTAGGAGTCCAAGTGAAAGGAAATAGGATGAGTATTTGTGATTTCAAATAGTTGTGATCATACTGCTACCAACATAGCTTTAAAATATTGTTTACTTCCAGATATTTTACTTTTTAGATAGTTAGAATTTTTCAAATATAGAAAAAAATTTACTGTAGTTATAAATACATTTGAAAGGGAAGAGGGCTTATTTTTCTTACTTCAATT
>SJYT01071062.1:0-25037 GCA_006410635.1 Cephalophus harveyi | reverse complement strand
TCTTATCTTAAAGTGTTAATCATATATTCTCTATTTTGCTGTTCTTTATAATAATTCACATAAGTTAAATTTTTCTGTAAAATAAATGTTCTGAATTATTGATAATCACAAAATAAGGTAAAGTTTCTAAATTTTTTTCTTCAAAATTGGAGTTTTGAAGTTGAGACAAAAAGAGTTTTAAGCCTTACAAATTTGCTAGAGTGTTTATCTGAACACAAACACCTGTTTTACAAATTATGTACTTCTGTTTTTTATAAACTCATCTTAGAAGCTCATTTAGAGCTTCTGGTTCTGGAGGAAAATTTAATAAACTTAATAACATTTCCTGCTTAAAATTTATTCCGTGGTCACTGTAGAATATACTATGTTCAAAGAGAAACTTTCCTGGGAGCAGATGTCACAATTTATTTTTAGTGCTTGCTTTTTCCATGAAATAACTACATGCATCTTTTGTTTTCAGGCTTGCCTGGGTTTGATCTACACTGTATATGTGGACAGTCTGAATGTCTCCTTGGAAAGTCTCATTGCAAACTTGTGTGCATGTCTTGTCCCAGCAGCTGGAGGGTCTCAGGTAAACAGAATAAAAAAGAAGATGAAGAGGGCCTGCTTCTCTTCTCCTCTCCTCCAGTTAATTTAATTTATGAAGAAAAGGAAAAAAACGAATTCTTTAAATATTTTCTTTTTAAAGTGGGTCTTAGGGGACTTCCCTGGCGGTCCAGTGGTTAAGACTCCACCCTTCCAATGCAGGGGGCGAGAGTTCAATCCTTGGAAAAAAAAAAAGGTCTTAGTTTAGTTAAGCATTGTTCCTGTGGTCTTCCTTCTAGAAACACAAGATTCCATTCTTTTCTTAGGTCATGGGGTTAATTTTAACACAGGGTTCACCTTTCACATTGCATAGTTAGAAGTTATATTCTGTGTAACTTGAAATCTAACTTACATTTTCTTGGGAATGCACTTTTAAAAATTGAATTTCAAATGTGTTCTTTATACCATGCTTATTCCTCTATGTGATTACACCTCATTAAAAAATTTTTCAGTGATAAAAATTCAGAGATAACATTAAGAAAATTGTCAGTATAATTTTTTGTAACATTGTAACTACCCCTGGATAGATTAATTCATTTCTTCATTTCCTTGGATAAAATCAGTTATATGTGGTCCTTAAAACCATTTTGTATGTTGTATGTAATGTTTAGTAGAATAGCTTGCACTCAAGCTTCAGAAGAAGTGGGCTTATTTTTCTCATCTCAGTTGTCTACCTTTAATAATAATAGTAATAATGATGTTGACCATTGTCCAAAATCACAGATCTTCTTTGGAAAATATAATCTATACCTTAAAGAATTTTGTCATATGTAGATTGAGTGCATGAGGACATTAAACTCTTACACTGAAATAAAGCTTTCTCAAAGTGACATGTCTTTCATCTCTGTGTCTTGAAATTTTTATCTTCTTCTCTGAAGTAGAAAAATGAGAACCTCAGCTTCTATGACTAAATGTTCCTAGGTAACTTAAAAAAACTACTTAAGTCCTAAAATTGATTAGTTGACCACATACCATGCTTATTCTTATGTAATATCGAGGGAAAGAACAGCCCTCTAAAAATTACATTTTTAAAACTCTGATCGATTAAAAAAAAAGTCTGATAGAGATGTTACTTATGCTAAAATTGACATATTTTTTCCTTGCCCTTTGGCTTTTTAACTGTCTACTATCTTTCCTAGTGTCTTTTGGTTACTCTTAAGTTTATTTTCCTTCTGCACTCTCTTCCCTCATTCTCCTGTGTGTACCCCAAGGGCAGAATATGAAATGAGAGTTTAGTCACAATTGAACCTAAACTATAAAGCAGATTAGTTATTTTATGAGTCTTTATTATGATGAAATTTTTGTTGACATGATTTTATGTATTTTTTAATTTAAAAAGGATTTTTATTATGACTATTAGAAGTTTTTAAATTATATGTTTCATATTACTGTATTTCTTTTATTTTTCCAGTTTTATTCACATATAACTGGCATATAAATGTTAACGTTAACATTGTATTATTTTTAAGTTATATGTTACTGTCACTGATTTGTGTGTTTCATTATTACTAAATTTTCACCTTCCAACTACTGAATTTTCTTGTATCATATTCATTTGGGCACAAAGTAACTGTAGTGTTTTGAGCTGCCTTATTGCCCTTTGCATCTGTTAATTGGGTCTTATATGACTGTCATCTGCTCTAAATTTGAACTTCAAAGGGATTTTTTTTATCTTGAGAAAATGTTTGAAAAGAAGTCATTTGTTGTGTGTATGTCTCCCCCCCGTCCCCCATTCTGCAGAAGCTGTTTTCCTTGGGTGCAGGGGACAGACAGCTGATCCAGACTCCCTTGCATGACAGTCTTCCTGTCACAGGAACTAGTGTGGCTCTCCTGTTCCAGCAGTTAGGTATGTCTTGTTCTCCATTTTTCAGTGTTTTTCTAAAAACTTCTGAAAAGAAGATTAATTTTTAAGCCTACATCACCTGACATGAACCAGGACAATAAAAAAGTGAACCATTAAATAAGTTATATATAAAATACATAATTATATGGGTTCTAATCCCAACTAGTATTCATTGTTTTTAACCTAGGCTCCTCTTGCTCTGTAATCACTTCGGCTTTTAGAAAGAAAACATATTTTCTCTGTCCTGTAAAAGATGAATAGGTAGTATGTTTTGTTTTTCCTTAGAAGATAAAACTAAAAGAATCCCTTCCTTTACATTTCACCACCTGTAACAGGACTTCATCTCTAATTTTCTAGCGATGGCTTGGGTGAAGAAATAAGACGGAGGACATGAGAAAGTGACCTCTGTACTTTGGACAGCTCATACTTCGTTAAAGGAGTAATGTAACTTAGAGTATGTTTCAGATCAACGCTGCCAGAGATTGTCACTTACTTATCTTTTCAGTCAGTTCAGTCGCTCAGTTGTGTTTGACCTTTGTGACCCCATGAATCACAGCACTTCCTGTCCATCACCAACTCCTGGAGTCCACCCAAACCCATGTCCATTGAGTCAATGATGCCATCCAGCCATCTCATCCTTTGTCATTCCTTTCTCCTCCTGCCCTCAATCTTTCCCAGCATCAGTGTCTTTTCCAGTGAGTCAGCTCCTTGCATCAGGTGGCCAAAGTATTGGAGTTTCAGCTTCAACATCAGTCCTTCCAAGGAACACCCAGGACTGATCTCCTTTAGGATATACTGGTTGGATCTCCTTGCAGTCCAAGGGACTCTCAAGAATCTTCTCCAACACCACAGTTCAAAATCATCAACTCTTCAGCACTCAGCTTTCTTCACAGTCCAACTCTCACATCCATACATGACTACTGGAAAAACCATAGCCTTGACTAGATGGACCTTTGTTGGCAAAGTAATGTCTCTGCTTTTTAATACGCTGTCTAGGTTGGTCATAGCTTTCCGTCCAAGGAGTAAGCGTCTTTTAATTTCATGGCTGCAGTCACCATCCGCAGTGATTTTGGAGCCCAGAAAAATAAAGTCTGACACTGTTTCCACTGTTTCCCCATCTATCTGCCATGAAGTGATGGGACCAGATGCCATGATCTTCGTTTTCTGAATGTTGAACTTTAAGCCAACTTTTTCACTCTCCTCTTTCACTTTCATCAAGGGGCTTTTTATTTCCTCTTCACTTTCTGCCATAATGGTGGTATCATCTCCATATCTGAGGTTATTGATATTTCCCCCAGCAATCTTGATTCCAGCTTGTGCTTCCTCCAGCCCAGCATTTCTCATGATTTACTCTGCATATAAGTTAAATAAGCAGGGTGACAGTATACAGCCTTGACATACGCCTTTTCCTATTTGGAACCAGTCTGTTGTTCCATGTCCAGTTATCTCTTATTTGTCTTATATATGTACCTACGTAAGAGTTTCTCACTCACTTAGATTATGTCTTTCACATTGTTCTCCATCTGTGTTTTTTTATAGTTGAGTTGAAACCATCCCTTTCCTGAGGGCTCATCTCTACTTCTCCATTGAATTCTTAATTCCTTACACAAAAAAAATCTACCTTTTTATTTCCCCCCATCTCATGTTGAATTTTACTCCCTGCTCAACTCTGAAACACATCACTCCTTTTCCTTTAATAGCCCCATCCTTATTCTTCTTTGTGACTTCCATCAGTGAAATTTATTAGAGAGCCTCAGGAGAGTTTAATGGCTTTCCCTTGTAGCTCACTTGGTAAGGAATCAGCCACAATATAGGAGACTTTGGTTCGATTCCTGGGTCAGGAAGATCCTCTGGAGAAGGAAATGGCATCCCAGCCCAGTATTCTTGACTGTAAAATCCCATGAACAGAGAAGCCTTCCAGGCTATAGTCCATGAATTATCTCAACCAAGTTCAAATTAATTTAATTAAAGCTATTTTGTTTAATGTGTGAAATAGGCACTGACTCCTTGGTGGCACTTATTTCCATAAAGAATATCTTGTTGATTAAAACCTTCCTCCACAAAGTTTTGGATGTAATTTTAGGGGTTCATGAACTACCTACACAGCCTGTGCATGGTCCCTACTAATCACTGACTTAATTGATTTTAGCTAAGCACTATTCCCTAGTAGCTCACACGGTAAAGCATCTGATGCAATGCAGGAGACCCGGGTTTGATCCCTGGATCAGGAAGATCCCCTGGAGAAGGAAATGGCAACCCACTCCAGTATCCTTGCCTGGAAAATCCCATGGACAGAGAGCCTGGCAGGCTGTACAGTCCAGGGCATCACAAAGAGTTGGACATGAGTGAGCAAAAGTTGATCATTCATGGGTTGGCGGTGGTCTGCCTCAGGGACAGGGGCTCTGGGTGCAGCAGACTTGGGTATGGCATAAGGCCTCTTGTGGGAGGTCACCATTAACCCCACTGTAGAGCTGACAGAACTTACACTGGACTGGGACATAGACTCTTGGAGGGCACAACAGAACCTTGTGCACCAGGACCCAGGAGAAAGGAGTAGTGACCCCACAAGAGACAGTCCCGGACTTGCATGTGAGTGTCCAGGAGTCTCCAGCAGAGGCAAGGGTCGGTGGTGGCCTGCTGCAGGGTTGGGGGCACTGAGTGTAGCAGTACACACATGGGATCTTTGGAGGGAGGTCACCATTATCTTCATTACCTCCACCATAGTTTAGCCCCAGGTAAACAGCAGGGAGGGAACACAGCTCCACCCATCAACAGATAATTGGATTAAACATTTACTGAGCACAGCCCCACCCATCAGAACAAGACCCAGTTTCCCCCTCAGTCAGTCTATCCCATCAGGAAGCTTCTATAAGCCTTTTAACCTTCTCTATCAGAGGGCAGACAACCTGAAAACCACAGTCATGGAAAACTAACCAATCTAATCACATGGACCTTGTCTAACTCAGTGAAACTATGTGCCATGCCAGTGTAGGGCCACCCAAGACAGATGGGTCATGTTGGAGAGTTCTGCCATCATGTGGTCTACTGGAGAAGGGAATGGCAAGCAACCTCAGTATTCTTGCCTTGAGAACCCCATGAACAGTATGAAAAAACAAAAAGATAGGACACTGAAAGATGAACTACCCAGGTTGGAAGGTGCCCAATATGCCACTGGAGATCTATGGAGAAACAGCTGCAGAAAGAATGAAGAGACGGAGCCAAAGCAAAAACAGTGCCCAGCTGTGGATGTGACTGGTGATGGAAGCAAGGTCCAATGCTGTAAAGAGCAATATTGCATAGGAACCTGGAATGTCAGGTCTATGAATCAAGGCAAATTTGAAGTGATAAAACAGGAGACGGCAAGAGTGAACATTGATATTTTACAAATCAGTGAACTAAAAAGGACTAGAATGGATGAATTTAACTCAGATGACCATTATATCTGGCACTGTTTCCACTGTTTCCCCATCTATTTCCCATGAAGTGATGGGACCAGATGCCATGATCTTCGTTTTCTGAATGTTGAGCTTTAAGCCAACTTTTTCACTCTCCTCTTTCACTTTCATCAAGAGGCCTTTTAGCTCCTCTTCACTTTCTGCCATAAGGGTGGTGTCATCTGCATATCTGAGGTTATTGATATTTCTCCCGGCAATCTTGATTCCAGCTTGTGTTTCTTCCAGTCCAGCGTTTCTCAAACTTTGGCCACCTCATGCGAAGAGTTGACTCATTGGAAAAGACTCTGATGCTGGGAGGGATTGGGGGCAGGAGGAGAAGGGGACGACCGAGGATGAGATGGCTGGATGGCATCACTGACTCGATGGATGTGAGTCTGAGTGAACTCCGAGAGATGGTGATGAACAGGGAGGCCTGGCGTGCTGCGATTCATGGGGTCGCAAAGAGTCGGACACGACTGAGCGACTGAACTGACCATTATATCTACTATTGTGGGCAAGAATTCCTTAGAAGAAATGGAGAAGCCTTCATAGTCAACAAAAGAGTCCGGAATGCAGTACTTGGGTGCAGTCTCAAAAATGACAGAATGATCTCTGTTCATTTCCAAGGCAAACCATTCAATATCGTAGTAATCTATGTCTATGCCCTGACCAGTAACACTGAAGAAGCTGAAGTTGAATGTTTCTATGAAGACCTACAAGACCTTCTAGAACTAACACCCAAAAAAGATGTCCTTTTCATTATAGGGGACTGGAATGCAAAAGTAGGAAGTCAAGAAGCACCTGGAATAACAGGCAAATTTGACTTTGGAGTTCAGAATGAAGCAGGGCAAAGGCTAATAAAGTTTTGCCAAGAGAACGCACTGGTCATAGCAAACACCCTCTTCGAAAAACACAAGAGAAGACTCTACACATGGACATCACCAGATGGTCAACACTGAAATCAGATTGATTATATTCTTTGCAGCCAAACATGGAGAAGCTCTACAGTCAGAAAAAACAAGACCAAGAGCTGACCATGGCTCAGATTGTGAACTCCTTATTGCCAAATTCAGACTTTAATTGAAGAAAGCAGGGAAAACCACCTAAATCAAATCCCTTATGATTATACAGTGTAAGTGAGTAATAGATTTAAGAGACTAGATCTGATAGATAGAGTGCCTGATGAACTATGGACGGAGGTTCGTGACATTGTACAGGAGACAGGGATCAACCAACCTCAAGAAAAAGAAATGCAAAAAAGCAAAATGGCTGTCTGAGGATGCCTTACAAGTAGCTGTAAAAGAAGAGAAGCAAAAAGCAAAGGAGAAAAGGAAAGATATACCCATTTGAATGTAGAGTTCCAAAGAATAGCAAGGAGAGATAAGAAAGCCTTCCTCAGAGATCAGTGCGAAGAAATAGAGGAAAACAACAGAATGGGAAAGACTAGAGATCTCTTCAAGAAAATTAGAGATACCAAGGGAACATTTCATGCAAAGATGGGCTCGATAAAGGACAGAAATGGTCTGGACCTAACAGAAGCAGAAGATATTAAGAACAGGCTGCAAGAATACACAGAAGAATTGTATAAAAAAGATCTTCACGACCCAGATAATCACGATGGTGTGATCACTCACCTAGAGCCACACATCCTGGAATGTGAAGTCAAGTGGACCTTAGGAATTATCACTACGAACAAAGCTAGTAGAGGTGATGGAATTCCAGTTGAGCTATTTCAAATCCTGAAAGATGATGCTGTGAAAGTGCTCCACTCAACATGCCAGCAAATTTGGAAAAGTCAGCAGTGGCCACAGGACTGGAAAAGGTCCGTTTTCATTCCAATCCCAAAGAAAGGCAGTGCCAACAAATGCTCAAACTACTGCACAGTTGCACTCATCTCACACGCTAATAAAGTAAAGCTCAAAATTCTCCAAGCCAGGATTCAATAGTATGTGAACTGTGAAATTCCAGATATTCAAGCTAGATTTAGAAAAGGCAGAGGAACCAGAGATCAAATTGCCAACATCCACTGGATCATCGAAAAAGCAAGAGAATTCCAGGAAAACATCTACTTCTGCTTTATTGACTATGCCAAAGCCTTTGACTGTGTGGATCACAATAAACTGTGGAAAATTCTTCAAGAGACGGGAATACCAGACCACCTGACCTGCCTCTTGAGAAACCTGTATGCAGGTCAGGAAGCAACAGAACCGGACATGGAACAACAGATTGGTTCCAAATAGAAAAAGGAGTACATCAAGTCTGTATATTGTCACTGTGCTTGTGCTTATTTAACTTATATGCAGAGTACATCATGAGAAATGCTGGGCTGGATGAAGCACAAGCTGGAATCAAGATTGCCGGGAGAAATATCAATAACCTCAAATATGCAGATGATACCACCATTATGGCAGAAAGTGAAGAACTAAAGAGCCTCTTGATGAAAGTGAAAGAGGAGGGTGAAAAAGTTTGCATAAAGCTCAACATTCAGAAAACGAAGATCATGGCATCCGGTCCCATCACTTCATGGCAATTAGATGGAGAAGCAGTGGAAACAGTGACAGACTTTATTTTGGGGGGCTCCAAAATCACTGCAGATGGTGACTGCAGCCATGAAGTTAAAATGCGCTTGCTCCTTGGAAGAAAAGCTATGACCAACCTAGACAGCATATTCAAAAGCAGAGACATTACTTTGGCAGCAAAGATCTGTTTAGTCAAGGCTATGGTTTTTTCAGTAGCCATGTATGGATGTGAGAGTTGGACTCTAAAGAAAGCTGAGCGCCGAAGAATTGATGCTTTTGAACTGTGGTGTTGGAGAAGACTCTTGAGAGTCCCTTGGACTGCAAGGAGATCCAACCAGTCCATCCTAAAGGAGTCAGTCCTGAATATTCATTGGAAGGACTGAGGTTGAAGGTGAAATTCCAATCCTTTGGCCACCAGATGCGAAGAGCTGACTCTTTGGCAAAGACCCTCATGCTGGGAAAAATTGAAGGCAGGAGGAGAAGTGGACAACAGAGAATGAGATGTTTGGATGACATCTCTGACTCATTGGGCATGAGTGTAAACCCACTCCCAGAGTTGGTGATGGACAGGGAAGCCTGGCGTGCTGCAGTCCATGGGGTCACAAAGAGTCAGACACAACTGGACGATGGAACTGAACTGAACTGAACTAACCTTGCCAAACACTACCTGTATCTTGCCCAAGAGATTAAGTCTGATTCTGATCCCAGAAAATACAGAAGGTAGGGAACACATTGCTTCCAGAGACTGCATTTTTCAAAATCCAGGCTCTCAGAAACTGTTGGTCAATGTCAAAAATTCTTTAACAAATAAATTATATGGAGGAGCAACCTCAAGATTAAAAATGGTTTGAGGGTCTTCCCTGGTAGTCCAGTGGTTAAGACTGCTTGCTTCCACTGCAGGGAATGCAGGTTCTATCCCTGGTCATGGAACCAAGATCCAGCATGCCACATGGCGTGGACAAGAAATAAGAGATTTGAAATAGATTCCATTTTTAACAGAGTGAGATTATACTGTAATGTCTAGAGATGTACCTTTTGATGATAAAATAAATGTCTGTAGGAAAAATGAGGAAAATGCTTAATAGAAGAAAGGCAGAATATTGATTATTTATAGCAATGGAGAGGTTGTCATGATTAGTGGCACATGCAAGGGGCCTCTAGGGCTGCTGGCAGAGCCCTCCCTTGACCTTGGTAGTGTTTGTAAGATAGTTCATTGAACTATACGTTTGATTTGTTTCCTTTTCTGTATTTGTGCTTTATCTTACAAATATTTATAAAACTTGTTTAACTATTTAACTCTTCATATGTACACTTTTTTTTTTTTTAAATAAAAGTTCAGTGCTTGAACAAAGTAAGAGATTTTATCCTCCAGAAACAAAAAGGCAGTACAGAACTGATATGTTAATTCCCAGATATCTTCAGGAAGACATGTTTTTCCCTTATTCATTAATAGGGCATTTTCACTTTCTTGACTGGGAGCTTCAAGAACTGCCTTGTCTGGTTATCCTGTGCATCCTCTATATCTGGCATAGTGACTTTGGCACAGAAGGCGTCAGTGTTTACTGAATAAATTACTGCATCAGCCATCAAGAAGATGCAGTCATATCTCCTAGGAGAGTTCTGTATATGGATGAAGTGCGCAGAACAGATGATGATCAGCCATTGGAATATCAGATTTCGTTATTTTACTGTGTAGTATTTTGAGCTTATTTATCTTTTGCTTACATATTCAAAATTTACTTTTTCAGCATCTTTCTTTCAGCTTATTCTTTCTAAGGAAAAGATAAGAAAGGAAAGGAGAAAGAAAGATGGCTCTCAAGCAGCATTGTATGCAGTTGTAGTTGCCAAAGCATGTGGTACTGATAATTATGTCTGAAATCGTGTTTTTATCACCGGTCATTTCGGTTAGACTGTTGTTGAAGGCCAATATTAGACCATTATCACAGTTGACTACCTGCACTGGGGATGCGGTAGTGGTGGTAGATTTTACAAAGCACAGACAGGATGCAGATAAAACTCTAAGATACTTTTGTAGCCTTGACTAGTTTTCCTGTGAAAGGCCTAAATGTAATGATAGCATTTCCTTGGTTCTTCTTTCCAAGGGTTGTTTTGATAATGAATTTGTTTTTCACAGTTTCAGAGCTGTGTTTGCCTGAAGTTGTTATGTGAACTTAGGCCATTACCCACCTCATTCCTTAAAATTTTCTGTTAACCAGCTTCATCTCCAACTTAACATCTATTTTATTTATTTGTATCTTTTTGTAGTCTATGTGAATTGTTTCTTATTTACCTAAGATTTGTGTTTTGTGTAGAAAATTGTAATTTTTCATGTTAATTAAGATTGTATTCACAGGAACTGGTTTTTATAGCCCCTCTGATTTTTTTAATCCATAGCTCAGGTATCCCTCCTTGACCCAGATAATTTTGTGAAATACTCTTGAGATCTTTTGAGATATATGTTCATCTATACTTTGGTTTCTAACTATAAACACACTCATTATTTAATAATTGTTCCCAATTTTATAGTATACTATTTATTAGACCTTCTTAAAGTCACAGGCTAAAGCTAGTTTGGGCCTTAAGTTACTGTCACTCTATTTCCATAGTAAAACAGCATTAGTCATGTAACATCTGTGTTTACTGAGATATTGTTGAGATATAACTTGTATAAGTTCAGGGTTTACAGTGTAATGCTGTGATGGTTATATTTATTGCAAAATGTAATAAGATTAGCTACCACCTTCATCCCCTCACGTAGCTATCATTTGTGCGCTGATAACATTTAACATCTACTCTTTTCACAGTTTTTAAATCTGTAATACAATATTGTTAATTATAGTACCATGCTATACATTACATGCTCTCTTAAATAAGTAGAATATGGACCTTAAACATAAAAAACTGGTCATAGAAGGGTGAAAGGGGTGGGAAACGTATGTACGCACGGGTCAATGAATCAACACAGACTGAGAAACGACGGAAATACCTGACATAAGACGATCTGAGGAGACAGGTACTCTAAAAGGAACGTTCTTATGACTTCACTCAACGGTAGAGGATGAGGTCCCATAGAAGGCTTTGGTCCTAATTTGGGTGTAGAGGACGTAGACGAATGTAATCGTCCACCTAACAAATGGTGACTCGATGGACCCTTTCGGGAGGGTGTGGTGGATCGGGGACCGTTGGTGGTAAGACAGACAAAGATTAAAGTCGAAAAAGTCTCAGATATTTTTACTCTTATATCTCATAATCAGAAAGTGACTGTAAGGTAAATCGTATCACGGAAGTCCTAGATAGGTACAACAGTACTTTCTGTCACAAAGGAAGGAAAAATATTAACTTATTATGAGGTCATATAATATATACATAAGAAAAGGTAAGTAGACAACTACCTGTGAATCCAACAAAGGTACAGTACCGATAACATTTATTTTGACGTCACTTGTGTACTCATCGAGAATCTCTGTCACTCAAATAAAGGAAACTTATACATGGGTCTTCACCTTAGTGACATATTTTACCATCAAGATACAAAAATAAAAAACTCTCGGAAGTATGGCAAAAGGTATCATCGACCTGGTTAAATGTAAGGGCGGTTGTCACGCATTCTCTAGAGGAAACAGAAAACTATCATCAGTAAGATTGACAACACTCTACTAACCGTAAAGGAACTACTAATCGTTTCAACTCGTAGAAAGGTACACGGACAACCGTAAATATACAGAAGAAACCTTTTTACAGACCAAAAAAAATTCAGGACTGCCATTTCGCAGACAAAGGTTACGCCCTCTGGGCCCAAGGTAGGGACCCAGCCCTTCTAGGAGACCTCTTCCTTTACCGTTAGGTGAGGTCATGATAACGGACCTTTTAGGGCACCTGTCTCCTCGGACCATCCGATGTCAGGTACCCCAGCGTTTCTCAGCCTGTGCTGACTCGCTGAAGTGGAAGTGGAACGGGTAAAACGTCAGAAAGAAAAAAGGAAAAACGATAACTCAATATACTCAAGGACAATATAAAATCTATAATTATAGAATCGTTTATCTACTAAACGTACATTAAAGAGGACAAATATCTAACGGAAAAGTAAAACGACTAACAAAGAGGACGACAAGTCTTTGAAAAATCAACCCACATCAGGGTCAACAAATAAAAACATAAACGACGAACTCAAAACCCACAGTGTAGATTTTTTAGTAACGGTTCTGGTCGTAGTCCCTCCAAAAAGAGACAAAGGAAATCATCAAAATATCAAAACAAAGAAAATAAATATATAAATCAGATAAAGTATAATAAAAAACACTCACCACACTCTATCCCCAGGTTAAAGTAATAAAACGTGTACTTATAAGTCAAAATTTCTATGATAAGAAAGGGGTAACTTATCAAAACGCAAAAACAGTGCATAATCAAGTGACATACACACACTCAAAGAAAGATGTGAGACTTAAGATAAGGTAACTAGATACACAGACAAAAATACGGTCATGATATGAAAAATTTATTATAATAACATCGGAATCTTATATCAAATTTTAGTCCTCAACACTTTGGAGGTTGACACAGGAAAGAGTCATAAGGAAACCGATAAGTCCCTGAAAATACCAAGTATACTTAAAATCCAAAATAAAAAAGATACAGATACGTTTATATTAATAGTCAAGTCAGTGAGTCATCACAGGCTGAAAAACACTGGGTACCTGGTGTCGTGCGGTCCGCAGGGACAAGTAGCGATTGAGAGTCTCACATACCAAACTCATGTCCATTGAGTTGGTGATGCCATCCAACCATCTCATTCTCTGTCGTCCCCTTCTCCTCCTGCCTTCAATCTTTTCCAGTATCAGGGTCTTTTCAATAATTTTGATTAAATTGAATTTATAGGTGGTTTGATGTAGTATGGATATTTTAAGTGTTAATTCTTCTGAATTATGAATGTGGGATATGTTTCCATTCATTTGTATCTTCCTCAGTTTCATTCATCAAACTCTCATCAGTTTCAACATACAGATCTTTGCCTCCTTGGTTAAATTTATTCCTAAGTATTTTATTCATTTTGTTGCTACTATAAATGATTATTTTATTTCTTTTTAAAATAGTTTGTTGAATAGTTTCAAATAGTTGTAGAAATGCAACTGATTTTTCTATGTTGATTTTATATCCTGCAACTTTGCTGAATTTGTTTATTAGTTCTAACAGTTCTCTGATGGAGTCTTTAGGATTTTCTGTATATATATAAGATCATATAATCTGCAAACAAACTATTACTTTTCCATTCTGATTTGATGCTTTCTGTTTCATTTTCTTTCCTAATTGCCCTGGGTAGGATTTCCAATACTGTGTTGAAAAGGAGTGGGCACCCTTGCCCTACTCCTGATCTTAGCAGGAAAGCTTTCATGCTTTCACTGTTAAATAAAATGTTAGCTGTGGACTTCTCATATTGGCATTTTTTATGTTGGGGTATGTTTTTTTCCATACTTAATTTTTTTAGAGTTTTTATCATGAAAGAATTTTGGATCAGATGTTTTTCTGCATGTATTGAGATAATCATAAGGTTTTTTTAATTTTTAATTCTATTAATGTGGTATATCACATTGGTTAATTTGTATATGTTGAAATATCCTTGAATCCTGCAATTATATTCCACTTGATCATTGTGTATGGTTCTTTTAATATGGTATTGAATTCATTTTCCTGCTATTCTGTTGAGAATTTTCATATATTATGTTCATCAGTAAGATTGGCCTGCAGTTTTCTTTCCTATTGAGTCCTTACCTAGCTTTGTTATTCTGGTAATTCTGGCCTTAGGGATTGTTCCTTCCTTTTCAGTTTTTTGAAGGAGTTTGAGAAGAATTGGTATTCATTCTTCTTTAAATGTTTGGTGGAATTCACCAATGAAACCATCTGGTTCAGGACTTTTCTCTGTTGGGAGGTTTTGGTTATAGTTTGAATCTCCTCACTCATTACTGATCTGATCAAAGTTTCTATTTCCTCATGATGTCATCCTAGTGTAAACTTTTTTATATGCATACTTTCTTTCGCTTACCCATATGTAGCCAGTTTTTCATGGACTATTATTGAGTCAATGTTTCTGTGTATTATCTCTAATATTAAGTAGAGATTTTTTTCAATTATTAAAATTGCTAGAGTTTTTCTTTCAGTTTATCTTAGAAACATTATTTTTCCTTTTTATATAAACATCCTTAAAATGTTGATTGTAACCATACTTGCTATTCAGAAAGTTATTTCTGCTCTTAAATGTTTTAATGGAAAACTTTTGGCATTCTCTTTTTTTGTCTTCCTCTGGAAAAACTTCTGGTTGTAATGCTATATAATTATTCTTAAAGTGATATTAACTTTTATAAGCATATCAAAACTAATTTATGTTCCTGAAAAGAAAGAAGAAAGATTATTAGAGGAAAGAATGAAGGCTTAAGTTGTGCAAAATTCTTCTCTTTAAAGGTAACACCTTTAAGAATATGTTGACTGGTAAATTTATGAACCACATGATTAATGCATCAGTTGTAGAATGATTTTTGTCCTTTTTCCTTAAATTATCAAAGTCTAGAGTCTTGGATCACATTACTGTTTTCATTTAGTTTTCCTAGATCATTCATGTAACGTTAGTACTTGATTTCGTCTTTTTCTCAATTACAATTGAAAAAAATGAAGTAGCCATTTTCATTTTTATTGTATGTAATTTAACATGTAGTTGGAGAATTTGTGGGCACAAAAGTTTAGATCATTACTGTAAATGGAATATTGTGCTCTAGGTAGAAAAGGAAGAAATAGGAAATTTAGTGTTTTACTGTAACTATGTATTATTAATCATTTTGAGATAGTTTGATTGTCAGCTATTTGTCTTGAGGTTTTGAAACAAATCTTCTCACTAGTCTGTCTGGAGCACTTTTCTGAAGATACTTCTTACCATGTCTACTTTATTCCAGAGTCCGAACAAAATTTCTATAATGCCTATCTACAGGAGTATAATTTTTTTGTCAAATACTTAGAGAACCATTACCACATGTAAAGTCCTGTGCTAGTCACTACGGATGTAAAGATAAAACAGTCTCGTCCTCTTCTCCCAGATAATACTTTTATATGTTTTAAAAATTATAGTACCCTGTAATTAGTGCAATAATAGAGATACTAAGAGCTAACATTTACTAGCTAGAAAAGTGGAAGGACATTCCAGGCAGAGAGAAAGACATAAGCAATGCTATAGAGCCGTGATAGGCATTCATGAAATAATAAGATATTTGATGAAGCTTGAGCATTCAGAAGTGGTCACAATGTTATCAGGAAACTGATGCTTTCTTTTAAAAATTAAACAGTTAATATTTATGCTAGGTTTATAAAGGCAACTGTTTTCAAAATACCAGATGCTAACAGTCATGACCAATGGGTTGTTGATTAATGTACTCCGCTTGCTAGAGTACATAAATAAAGTATTTAATATCTGCTTGCTACATGATATCATTTGCTGCTGCTGCTAAGTCACTTCAGTTGTGTCCAACTCTGTGCGACCCCATAGACGGCAGCCCACCGGGCTCCCCCGTCCCTGGGATTCTCCAGGCAAGAACACTGGAGTGGGTTGCCATTTCCTTCTCCAATACATGAAAGGGAAAAGTGAAAGTGAAGGCGCTCAGTCATGTCCAACTCTTAGCGACCCCATAGACTGCCGCCTACCAGGCTCCTCCATCCATGGGATTTGCCAAGCAAGAGTACTGGAGTGGAGTGCCATCGCCTTCTCTGGACATCATTTGAATACAGTTCAGAATAATCCTGATTCAAAGGATTTTCCATTTTCCTTTTATTGTGTTTAAATACTAACACTAAATGGTTAAATGCTTCCACTAAATGGGCTTCCCTGGTGACTCAGCAATAAAGACTCTGCCTGCCAGTGCAGGAGACTGAGTTCAACCCCTCAGTCAGGAAGACCCCCTGGAGAAGGAAATGGCACCCTTTCCAGTATTCCTGCCTGGGAAATCCCGTGGACAGAGGAGGCTGGTAGGCTACAGTCTACAGGGTCACACAGAGTCAGGAACAACTGAAGCAACTTGGCATGCACGCAAAGTGTATTTAATTCATGTGACATTCAAGGGAATAACCACTAAAATACACCCATGTATAGTTGCCAAATTGAGTTACATTCCTTAGTTATTTTTTTATTTAGAAGATTTCCATTTATAACATATTGGGAAATAATATACTGAATTTGTAACAAATATGAAACATTGCCTCTCAATGGTAGTTACAGAACTTAACTGTATAAAGTATTAGATAATCTGAGAGGGTAGGGATTTTATTTTTCTTCATTATTGTATTCCTAGTATCTGGAGCATAGTGGTGGTAGTTATTGTTCAGTTGCTCAGTCATGTCCAACTCGGTGTCCCTATGAACTGCAGCATGCCAGGCTTCCCACCAACTCCTGGAGCTTGTTCAAACTCATGTCCATTGAAGTGGTGATGCCGTCCAGCCATCTCATCCTCTGCTGTCAACTTCTCCTCCTGCCTTCAATCTTTCCCAGCATCAGGGTCTTTGCCAGTGAATCAGTTCTTCACATCAGGTGACCAAAGTATTGGAGCTTCAGCTTCAACATCAGCCCTTCCACTGAATATTCAGAGTTGGTTTCCTTTAAGATTGACTGGTTTGATCTGCTTACAGTCCTAGGGACTCTGAAGAGTCTTCTCCAGCACCACAGTTCCAAAGCATCAGTTCTTCAGCGCTCAGCCTTTTTTATGGTCCAGCTCTCACATCCATACATGACTACGGAACAAACCATAGCTTTGACTAGATGGACCTTTGTTGGCAAAGTGATATCTCTGCTTTTTAATATGCTCTCTAGGTTTGTCATAGTTTTTATTCCAAGGAGCAAGCGTGTTTTAATCTCATGGTTGCAGTTACCATCTGCAGTGATTTTGGAGCCCAAGAACATAAAGTCTGTCACTGATTCCATTGCATCCCCATCCATATGCCATGAAGTGATGGGACCAGATGCAATGATCTTAATTCTTTGAATGTTGAATTTTAAGCCAGCTTTTTCACTCTCCTCTTTCACTTTCATCAAGAAGTTCTTTAATTCCTTTTGCTTTTTGCCATTTGGGTAGTGTTATCTGCATATCTGAGGTTGTTGATATTTCTCCTGGGAATCTTGATTCCAGCTTGTGCTTCATCCAGCCCAGCATTTTGCATGATATACCCTGCATATAAGTTAAATAAGCAGGATGACAACATACAGCCTTCATGTACTCCTTTCCCAATTTGGAACCAGTCCGTTGTTGCACGTCCAGTTCTAACTGTTGCTTCTTGACCTGCATACAGGTTTCTCAGGAGGCAGGTATGGTGGTCTGGATTCCTACCTTTTTAAGAATTTTCCATGGTTTGTTGTGATCCATACAGTCACAACACTGTAGTCAATAAAGCAAAAGTAGATGTTTTCCTGAAATTCCTGGATGTTTTTCTGGAATGCTTTTTCTGTGATTCAACAGATGTTGGTGATTTGATCTCTGATTCCTCTGCTTTTACTAAATCCAGCTTGTACATCTGGAAGTTCTCAGTTCACATACTGGTGAAGCCTATCTTGAAGGATTTTTAGTATTACCAGCATTATTCATGTGAATTGAGTGAAGTTGTGTGGTAGTTTGAATATTCTTTGGCATTGCCTTTCTTTGGGATTGGAGTGAAAACTGACTTTTTTCAATCCCATGGCCACTGCTGAGTTTTCCAAGTTTGCTGACATATTGAATGCAGCACTTTAACAGCATCATCTTTTAGCATTTGAAATAGCTGAGCTGGAATTCCATCACCTCCACTAGCTTCGTTTGTTGTAATGCTTGCTAAGACCCACTTGTCTTCACATTCCAGGATGTCTGACTCTAGGTGAGTGACCACACCATTGTGGTTATCCAGCTCATTAAGACATTTTTGGTAGAGTTCTTCTGTATTCTTGCCACCTCTTCTTAATATCTTCTTCTTCTGTTAGATCCATGCCATTTCTTTCCTTTATTGTGCCTATCTTTGTATAAAATGTTCCCTTGGTATCTAATTTTCCTGAGGAGATCTGTAGTATTTCCCATTCTTTGTTATCCTCTATTTCTTTTCATTGTTCACTTAAGAAGGCTTTCTTATCTGTCCTTGCTATTCTTTCAAACTCTACATTCAAGTCTTTCCTTTTCTCCTTTGCTTTTCCCTTCTCTTCTTTTTCTCAGCTATTTGTAAGGCCTCCTCAGACAACCATTTTGTCTTGCTGCATTTCTTTTTCTTGTTTAGGCTTTCAACAAATATTGATCAAATGAATGAGAAATATCCTTTTTCGTGACTTTTGTTAAGCCATGACCATTATAACATTATCTCCATTGTGGATTGACAGAATTATAGTAAATTCTTTAAGGCTTTTGGAAATATAACCTGCCAAGAAAACCAGGACCTTCAATTCCTCAATTTGCCCATTTGAAAGCTGAGACATAGTGTTTTATTTGTATAGCATATCTTTATTATTCAGAGAAGGGGAGGTTTCTGGAGAGAAGGTTGTGGTGTTGTTTTTTCAAAGCAAGAAACAAATACCTTCATTAATGTTTGATGTTGGCAATTTTAGATCTTTAACCCCCAAAGAAAAGATCAGGAAGTAATTTTTCAGAATGTTTTACTATTTGGATAGTCAACAGGATGTGTATGTATCATTGTAGTCAAATCAGTAGAAATTATCACTGGAATGTTTGCTTTTCATACTGTTTTTCTCTCCTGTTATTGTGTAGCTTTGGATAGACATTGGCTACTGAAGACTAGGAAACATTCAAGGTTATTTAGAAAACTGATTATGACTAGCAGTTCAAGGAAAATGAAGCCAGCAACAAGTGTTGCTAGTTAGGAATGAAAACATCAATGTAATTTCTTAAAATATTTGACATTGTTAATTATCTAAAACTTAAAGCATGTGATGTTTAAAAATGCAAAATTTAAGCTATCCATTAGTTAGTCACAGGTAAATTTTATTTTATATTATGGATGAAGTGGTTGGATGGCATCACTGACTCGATGGACATGAGTTGGAGCAAGCTCCAGGAGTTGGTGATGGACAGGGAAGCCTGGCATTCTGCAGTCCATGGGGTCACAAAGAGTCGGACACAACTGAGCAACTGAACTGAAATAATTTTCTGGATAATGAGAAACTTACCTTTTAAGCATTAGACTGTTACCCCTAACTCAATTCTAATACATGAGATGTTATCCTTTAGTAGTAAATATAGTGTAATATTTCACTCCTTGCTGTCACAAATTGATTCTACTAATGTAAGCTCTCTAAGGAGAGCTGCATACCTTCCTTCTTCACTTTTTATCTAATACTACATGATGCTGGCCATGACTTTTATTTTCTGATGGATTATCAAAATAGATTTTTTTTTTAATGGGTGTTACAGTGGGTTCAGAGGGGAGTAGAGAGGGAAAAGTTCTTCCCCAGGGTCTTCAGGGAAAAAGTTTGGATTACGTCCTAATGGTATACAGACTCTTCATGAACCTGTCCTTGGCAAAACTCCTTGTAGGTCTTCTGAATGCCTTTCCCTCCCTCAGTCCTTTGTTTCTTTGCATGTGGTCATCTGTCAACTTTGAAAGTCTTACTGATCTCGCTTCCCTAACTCTAACTTCTGCTTATCCTTAAAACTGCAACTCGAGTGTCAATTCCTTTAGGTGGGCCCAGTGTAACCATAAAGGTCCTTAAAAGATGGAAGAGGGAGATAAAGTGTGAGAGTGGTACACTCTGATTCACACAAGAGGGAAAGACTCAGCCAGCCTTACCAGGCAATTGCTAGAAGCTGGGAAACCCAGGAGTAGGGCTTCTGAGTTTTAAGCCATTAAGTTTGTAGAAATTTGTTATAATAGCCATTGGAAATTAATACAACTACAGACTTTTTTAAATATAAATTTTAATTTTTATATACTTGGACTCACAAGAAGTTGCTAAAATGATACAGCAAATTCTCAAGTTTTGACTTCTTCAAACTTACTTAGGTCTCACATCCTCAGAAAATAGTATTAGACCAATCATGATCAAAAGAAGCAAAATATATTAAAACTGAAGACATACAGAAGCAAATAAACTCCACTGTCTTTTTCTTAGCTTTTATCAAAATGTACTTGCTTTACACTATTGTGTTAGTTTCTACTGTACAGCAAAGTGAATCACCTATATGTATTCATACATTCTCTCTTTTTTGGATTTCTGTCCCATTTAGGTCACCAGAGTACTGAGTAGAGTTCCCTGTGCTACATACTAGATTCTCCTCAGTTATCTTAGTAGTGTGTATATGCCAGTCCCAGTCTCCCAGTTCATCCCAAATCCCCTTCTCCCCAATGGTGTCCATACCTTTGTTCTGTGCATCTGTGTGTCTGTTTCTGCTTTGCAAATAGGTTCATTTGTACCATTTTCCTGGATTCCACATGCATATGGAGTTGTAAGGTTTGGGAAATGAAGGTTTGGAGGGCAGGTTGCTTGTTAATTTCCTGTAGTCTGTCTCTTCACTCAGCCATTAGCTCTAGTAAGACAGGAACTGTGACTGTTTTGTGGGCTAATGCATGCCCCAGGGCTCAGGACAGTGTCAGGTATATGGTAGGCACACAGTAAATGTTTGCTGAATAAATGAATAATAAAGTCACCTAGAAAGTTAGGGGCAACCAAAACAGGAATCCAGGGCTCTGCTCCCCCAAGCCGGGCTCTATCCACTGAACCAGGAAACCTAGATTATAGAGCAAGGCTATTGTTGTTCAGTCGCTCAGTCATGTCTGGCTGTTTGCAGCTCCATGGATTACAGCCCACCAGGCTTCCCTGTCCTTCACCATCTCTTGGAGCTTGCTCAAACTCATATCCATTGAGTCAGTGATGCCATCCAAACATCTCATCCTCTGTCATCCCCTTCTCTTCCTGCCTTCAGTCTTTTCAAGCATCAGGGTCTTTTCAAATGAGTCAGGTCTTCTCATCAGGTGGCCAAAGTATTGGAGCTTCAGCTTCAATATCAGTCCTTCCAGTGAATATTCAGGACTGATTTCCTTTAGGATGGACTGGTTGGATCTCCTTGCAGTCCAAGGGACTCTCAAGAGTTCTCCAACACCACAGTTCAAAAGCATCAGTTCTTCGGGCACTCAGTCTCACATCCATACATGACTACTGGAAAAACCATAGCTTTGACTAGACGGACTTTTGTAGGCAAAGAAATGTCTCTGCTTTTTAATACACTGTCTAGGTTGGTCATAGCTTTTCTTTCAAGTAGCAAGTGTCTGTTAATTTCTTGGCTGTGGTCACTGTCCACATTGACTTTGGAGCCCAAGAACATAGTCTGTCAATGTTTTTCACTGTTTCCCCATCACTTTCCATGAAGTGATAGAACTCTATACCATGATCTTTGTTTTCTTAATATTTAGTTTTAAGCCAGCTTTTTCACTCACCTCTTTCAGCTTCATCAAAAGGCTTTTTAATTCCTCTTTGCTTTCTGCAATACGGTTGGAGTCATCTGCGTGTCCGACTCTCTGTGACCACATGGACTGTAGCCCACCAGGCTTTTCTGTCCGTGGAATTCTCCAGGCAAGAATACTGAAGTGGATAACCATTCTTTTCTCCAGGGGAACTTCCCAACCCAGGGATTACACCTGTGACTCCTGCATTGTAGGCATATTCTTTACCACCTGAGCCACCAGGGAAGCCCCCAGTATAAGATTTAGCAAATGAATAAATGTGTGTATGTCAGTAGGATCCAGGGTTTTCATTGGAAAAAGGAACATACAAATATGTATTGGAGTCAGTTGGGAGACCCTGCAAGAATAGATTGGAACTGAAAGTAATGATATGGACTTGGATTTCTCAAATACATGTATATGGATATATATATGTATGTGTGTGTCTGTCTATATGCATGTATATGTGTTCATATATGTGCTTGTATCTACTCTTATCTGTAAAAGTAAAAGCCATTTCTAATGGCTTTTAATGGAAAGAACCAGGCCTCCTTGGAGAAGTGACTAACTTCAGAGCAGGGACAGAGTAGGTAAAATATGAGCCTGGATTATTTTGCCAAGCTAGAAAGTAAGAAAGAACTTAAAAAAGAAAGGGTTCATATCATAGGGACACAGGAACTAGGATAAAGGGGTGACCGTTGTCTAAGTTTAGGACTTAATGGGCACAACATAGTTAAGATCAGTAACAACCTATAGAATGTTGGAATAAAAAAATAGAAATCCATCAGTCTATACTGATGATGGATATATAAATAAGCAGGTAATGGGGGAATAAATGAGAGTTCTGATTATTGCTGAACGTTAACTGCTAATTTCTAACTGGTTGAATGTGATTTGCAAAAGCATTTTATAATCCTAATAGTAAAGACTGATTATAATCATAATAGTAAAGACTATCTTAAAAAAAAAAACTAGAAACCAATACAAGAATAAAACTTGTAAATTCAAAAACGTTTGGAGATTACACAAAATGTTCTTAAACAACCAGTGGGTCAGTGAAAAAATCAAAGGGAAATCAAAAGTATCATGAGGCGAATGAATATGGAAAAGCAAACACCACAACTTCCACAATGCAGCAAATTCAGATGTAAGAGGGAAGTTCAGTTCAGTTCAGTTCAGTCGCTCAGTCGTGTCTGACTCTTTGCGACCCCATGAATCACAGCACGCCAGGCCTCCCTGTCCATCACCAACTCCCGAAGTTCACTCAGACTCACGTCCATCAAGTCAGTGATACCATCCAGCCATCTCATCCTCGGTCGTCCCCTTCTCCTCCTGCCCTCATTCATGCCCAGCATCAAAGTCTTTTCCAGTGAGTCAACTCTTCGCCTGAGGTGGCCAGAGTACTGGAGTTTCAGCTTTAGCATCATTCCTTCCAAAGAAATCCCAGGGCTGATCTCCTTCAGAATGGACTGGTTGGATCTCCTTGCAGTCCAAGGGACTCTCAAGAGTCTTCTCCAACACCACAGTTCAAAAGCATCAATTCTTCGGTGCTCAGCCTTCTTCACAGTCCAACTCTCACATCCATACATGACTACTGGAAAAACCATAGTCTTGACTAGACAGACCTTAGTCGGCAAAGTAATGTCTCTGTTTTTGAATATACTTTCTAGGTTGCTCATAGCTTTTCTTCCAAGGAGTAAGCGTCTTTTAATTTCATGGATGCAATCACCATCTGCAGTGATTTTGGAGCCCCCCACCCCAAAAAAAGTCTGACACTGTTTCCACTGTTTCCCCATCTGTTTCCCATGGAGTGATGGGACTGGATGCCATGATCTTCATTTTCTGAATGTTGAGCTTTAAGCCAACTTTTCCACTCTCCTCTTTTACTTTCATCAAGAGGCTTTTTAATTCCTCTTCATACAGTCTATGTTTGTACTGATATATACCTGAACGGTATATAGTAGCATTTTGTATGGTTTTAAGCAATATATAAATGCTATCATTCTATAGAATCACTTTGTACCATACTTTCCTCACATTATATTTGGGAGAGTTGTTTACGTTGATATATTAGCACTAGCTCTCTTATTTTCAGGTTGTAAAGGTATCCCTAAAGTCTTAGTGATGTTTTAATCTTAAAGTCACGGGTATAAATGTTATAGACCTACCCTCTGCTGCTGCTGCTGCTGCTAAGTCGCTTCAGTCGTGTCCGACTCTGTGCGACCCCATAGACGGCAGCCCACCAGGCTCCCCCGTCCCTGGGATTCTCCAGGCAAGAACACTGGAGTGGGTTGCCATTTCCTTCTCAAAGCCATATTACTTGAAAATGTTTAAATTTCTTTAATAATTATTTCACGTTATAAATTTTGAATAGTGAAATTTTAGTTTTAGTTTTTTGTTTTAGTCAACATTTGCCATCTTCAGTCAGAAGTTTAACTTGTAGTAAATTAAACTTAAATTTTACTATAATTTATTTTTCATTCTTATATTTGGGATGTATCCACTTTTTTCATTATTTAAATACTTCTGCAACGTTCCTCTTTGTACCTTATCTTCTTGGGTACACATGAAAGTTTCAATGATAAATAACTCAAAATGGAATTATTAAAATTACTGCATTTACTAGATACCAGGGTATGTGCGTGTGCAATTAACTTTATTTATATTCATCACAGCACTGTATATGATAATTCCTTTTCCTACCATCTTCATAAAAGCTTAGAATTGTCAAACTCTAATTTTGGCTATCGTAGTAGGTTTAAAATCATATCTCCTGAATTTTTTAGTTTGAATTTTTCTGATTATTAAAAGTGTTGGAGCTTTTTTTCATGTTAATCAGCCATTTTGATTTCCTCTTATGTAAATTATAAATTCATATTATTCTCCCATGTTGCTTTTTTCTTGCTTTTAGAGGAGATTTTTTTTAAATTATATTATAAATAGCATATAGTTGACACAAGAAGTAGGGAAAGTTCAGTTCAGTCGCTCAGTCGTGTCCGACTCTTTGCGACCCCATGAATCACAGCACGCCAGGCCTCCCTGTTCATCACCATCTCCCGGAGTTCACTCAGACTCACGTCCATCGAGTCCGTGATGCCATCCAGCCATCTCATCCTCGGTCGTCCCCTTCTCCTCCTGCCCCCAATCCCTCCCAGCATCAGAGTCTTTTCCAATGAGTCAACTCTTCGCATGAGGTGGCCAAAGTACTGGAGTTTC
>SJYT01071061.1:60854-89674 GCA_006410635.1 Cephalophus harveyi | reverse complement strand
TCGATGGACCTGAGTCTGAGTGAACTCCGAGAGATGGTGATGAACAGGGAGGCCTGGCTTGCTGCGATTCATGGGGTCGCAAAGAGTTGGACACGACTGAGTGACTGAACTGAACTGAAAACATTAGATATGGTTTGAGAGAATGTTAGAGCAGAAGGTAGAGCTTTGGCTTGGGGATAAAGCAGAAATATGGTCAGTGCTTAGACAGGAAAGGAGGTGGGCTTAAAAAGGAGTTTGTGTAACTATATTTTACCTAAGAAGTTGGTAGCAAGAAATACAAGGGCCATCTCTTATGTTTTCCTGAGACATTGTACTTAGAATCAAGGAAGCAGGGGCCTACCTGTCTTAGGCTAGACTCATGTTTCTCAAACTTTTTCATTCTTTCCTCCATAAAAAGCTTTTTAAGATACTTTTTCCCCCTAATTTCACCTCAGTTCAGTTCAGTTGCTCAGTTGTTTCCGACTCTTCTTGACCCCATGAATCGCAGCACGCTAGGCCTCCCTGTCCATCACCAACTCCCAGAGTTCACCCAGACTTATGTGCATCAAGTTGGTGATGCCATCCAGCCATCTCATCCTCTGTCATCCCCTTCTCCTGCCCCCAATCCCTCCCAGCATCAGGGTCTTTTCCAATGAGTCAGCTACCCCTTGAAATTTTAGTATCACAGATTTACTGTTTATTGATTTATATAGTGTATGTATATATGGGTTTTATATATCAGAAGTGTAATATTATTTTATACTCAAGGATCAATTCTTATCTCCTTGGGAGTCCTAGTGCCCACTGAGAATGCATAGTTCAGTTCAGTCGCTCAGTTGTGTCTGATTCTTTTGCGACCCCATGAATTGCAGCATGCCAGGCTTCCCTGTCCATCACCAACTCCCGCAGCTTGCTCAGACTCATGTCCATTGAGTTGGTGATGCCATCCAACCATCTCATCATTTGTCGTCCACTTCTCCTGCCTTCAGTCTTTCCCAGCATCAGGGTCTTTTCCAGTGAGTCAGTTCTTTGCATCAGGTGGCCAAAGTATTGGAGCTTCAGCTTCAGCATCAGTCCTTCCAATGAATGTTCAGGACTGATTTCCTTTAGGATGGACTAGTTTGATCTCGTTGCTGTCCAAGGGACTCTGAAAAGTCTTTTCCAGCACCACAGTTCAAAAACATAGGCTAGACACTAATCAAAACTTCCCTTTCTGGCCTGTTTGCATTTCCCAGAGTTTAGTATTAAATTCGGAGAAGGCAATGGCAAGCCACTCCAGTGCTCTTGCCTAGAAAATCCCATGGATGGAGGAGCCTGGTAGGCTGCGGTCCATGGGGTCGCTGGGAGTCGGACGCGACTGAGCGACTTCACTTTCACTTTTCGCTTTCACACAATGGAGAAGGAAATGGCAACCCACTCCAGTGTTCTTGCCTGGAGAATCCCAGGGACGGGGGAGCCTGTTGGGCTGCTGTCTATGGGGTCACACAGAGTCGGACACGACTGAAGTGACTGAGCAGCAGCAGTATTAAATTTGTTTTTCTTTGAGGCCAGGGCAGAGATAGGCAGAAAATGCATATTTTTATGTAATGAAGCCAGAAGTTGTGCTTCTTTTGTAATTTGTTTTCCAAATGTATTCATGCAACAGTCTTTAGGGATGTTTGCAGTGTGCCAGGTGCTATACTAGGTTGTGGGATTCAGAAATGACTGAAGTGTGGATGCTCACAGTCCAGTGGATGAGGTAAATAAACCGTCACGGAGTGAGGGTCTCTGGTAGAGGTATGGACATAGTTTTAAGGCTAGCTTAAAGAGGGAGTAGGGTGATGTCACAGGAGAAAAAAACTGATTTTAAGCTGAACTTTGAAAAATGAGTCGTCTTTGAGAGAAATTGAAGGGAGAGTTTATCAGCAGGAAAAACGTGCAAAAATCTAGAGCAGAGAGAGCACAGTGTAACCAAGAAATGAGAGCTGAGGGTGCGGTGAGAAATAGGGACTGAATAAGACCAAGATATAAAGAGATCCGGGGCTGGGAGAGTCTTAGGAAATATTCCTAGGACCTGGGAATAACCCCAGATCTGATCTTAGAGGATACACCATTTGCCAGGCGGGCGACATGTATTTTGAGGTGGAGCATGGCGCATGCCGAGATGAGTGAAGCAGTGAGGAAGCAAGCAGTTTTGTAAGGCCAGGTAGTATGGGAGATAAGGCTGGCAGGAAGTATTTCTCCTGAAAGGCAGATGGGACTCACTGAAGTAGATTAATAACGGGAATTTTAGAAGCAGATTACATTTTGTAAAAGATTACATAGTTGACTGAAGATATGATGAGTAGAAAGCCAGTAAGAACATTACTAAAGTCAGGTCGAGAATCAATAAGGTTTGGATTTTGCCTCCAAAAATATGAATTGTATAAAGAAGCAAAAGATTGGGTTCTATAATATGAAAGTGTACACATTTACTTACATACTCGGTCTTCATCTGTGTAAAACGGCTTAGGAGTTCTGCTTCCAGCACCTTGGGCTCATTAGGAGCTTCGGTGATCTTCTTGCGTGGAATACCTAAAGTCTGGAAGAGACATGCTGTGAAAGACATTGCTGGTCTCACAGGAATGGGGTGGGGTGGGGTGGGTCTTTGAGAACTTCTCTTTCAGAGAACAAGCAAACCCACCCTGAGCTGGAGCCACAGCTGGCAGTAGGGTTGGGTTGCCTAAGGCTAATTGCCAACAGCAGCTGGGTGGTCCTTTCTTTCTCTTCCACATGATGTTGAGTTGGGATGCACTCATCTCGTGGCTGGACTTGGCTGTGGTGTGCAAAGTGAGTAACTTGGGTGGAATAGGTGCTGGCTGTCAGCACACAGGTGCTGCTCACCAGCAGTTCTTTTATCTTTGGTGTTCTGAAGCTTAAGTATAATGTGTATTGGTGTGAATTTCTTTTTATTTATTCTGCTTGGAATGTGCTTTGATTCCTAGGAAGAATTCTGTGAACTTGCTCTTCATTATTTCAGTTGAGCGCAGTCAAACCACAGAATAGTGAGATATAATCAGTGGTGGTTGCTTTAAGCCATTAAGTTTTAGGGTAGTTTGCTATGCAGTGGTAGATAATTGAAACATTGTTCAAGGAGAAACTCAAAAGCATCTATAGACTAGATATTATAAATGATGAGAGTTTAAGAGGCTGGCTATAAGTATACAAAATCAGTTCCCTCCTTCCTTCATTTATAGAATCACAGTTCTGTGAGGTAGCCAAGACCGAGGTAGCTAAGCCACATTGGATTTATACGGTGGAACTTGACAAGCTGGTTCTATAATTTATATGGAAGTTCAAAGGCCCAAGAGTGACCAAAACCACTGAAAAAGCAGAAGAATATATGTAATATCAGGAAGTTACTATCGTTCTGTTGTCTCAGGGATAGATAAATGAACCCCAGGAACGAAACCGAGAACCTAAAAGTAGCCTAGTTATACAGGGAACTTTTTATGGCAGGGGCGGCACGGCAGCTTAATGAGGGGAAGGAGTTAACTCTTTAGTAGAAGGCTGCTCCTACACAGTTGGGTATTCACATGGGAAAAGCTAAAGTTATATTCTAACTTAAACACAGAAATCTCTTCTAAATGTATTAAAGATCGAAACATGAAAAGCAAAACCTTAAAACTTTTAGAAGAAAATACAAGATAATATTTTTCTTAGGGTGAGAATCTGTTAACCAGAAATTTAAAATTTGATACAGCCAACTATATTAAAATTCAGAACATTTGTTCATAAAAAGACATCACAAAGAAAAATGACAATTCAACCCATAAGCTGATAGGAAGACATTTGCAACATACTTTATTAACAAAGCAGGATAGATAAATAATAGATCACAAGTAGAATATTATAAAGCAATGAACATGACTGAACTTCAGCTATAAGCAGGGCTATAAATGAATCTTAGAAATGTAATTCTGTCTGAGTGGAAAAAAAAAATCTGAGAAAGGTTTATCTCTTTATCGTGTTGAAAAATAAGCAAAACTAAATAGTAATTTTGAAGTATAAATATAGATGGAATAAAAACTGTTTAGCAAAACTGACAAAGGCAATTTAATATAATGGTTATTTCTAGGGAAGAGACAGGAATATGGAATGGGGAGGAACAGATAGATATAAGTTGTTAATGTTCTAGTTATTGGGTTAGGTGGTGAGCTTACAATGTTTATTATATTTTTAATTAATGTATATTACATATAATCTTTTATGTACTTTTAATGTTTAAGATAATTTAAAATGATGCATAGATAACTTTTAAGACACTTTTAATAGTTTGGAGAGATATTGAATATAAAAGTAGATCCAATTTCTGCTCTTCTACACATTTAGACAATACAGGCACATTGCTATCTGGGATAAGTATTTATCCCTTTTTAGTAAGCAAGGTTAAATTCTTCCCATGTAGTTTTTGTATGTTCTTTGTTCTTACCTATATAGAAGATTTTTCTGTTACAGGATTTATCAGTTACAACTTCTTTTTAGAATCCATATTTTGAAGCATATACAGGTTTTGTTAAAAGCCAGTTGCATGCTGACAATTCTCTGGTTATTGTCCTTCCTTTGTTTTCTCAGTTCCAGTGCCCTTTTCCAGCACATTACTGCATTGTTTGAATGCACTATGGCAGCTATCATCACCTTACTTGTGAGCGAGCCAGTTGGTGTGCTTTATATCCGTTCCTGTCGAGTATTGATGCTTTCTGATTGGTACACCATGCTTTACAACCCAAGTCCCGATTACGTGACCACAGTGCACTGCACTCATGAAGCTGTCTATCCATTGTAAGTATTTATTAAGATCATTTTTTTAAAAATCATGATTGTAGATTTCATTCATTTCAGCAGTTTGAGCCTTGTGAAATGGCTCCTAGGCACTAGGGAAGATAAACATATTTTCTTTTCTAAAGTGATAGTCTGATAAGAGGAAATAGAAGTACATCTTAGTATAATAGAAGTGAAAGTATTTTAGTGTTGATTTTGAAGTATCTAAACACTTCTAAAATAAACTATATGTTTCTTAAAAAGAGAATTATAAGGGAAACCTGTTTGATATACAACAGAGAAGCAATATCTGACTTACAGGAAATAATATGGGCTGTGGAGTTGAATCCCAAGCCTGTTAGCTGTTAATTTGAACATGTTAAGAACCTCTTGTGATCTCGACCTTCCCATTGGTAAAAATGGGAAAAACGATACCCTGTAAGGTGACTGTGAGGATTAAATAAGCACGCCTTACATATAGGAAGCACTTCCAAGTAGCTGGCATTATTATTAGAGTATTTGGGTTAATGTTCTTTCTCCCCACCCCCCCAAATAAATGTAACTTTCACCAGTGGGTTTTGTTTTAAAAATATCAAATTAATCAGATTTTGTATAATACTATCCCAAACTACATTTTTAGAATTCCTGTGAATTGCTGGTGTTCATTTTGATGTGTTTTTCTCAGTAAAGGTACAATAGAAGAGTCTGGTATTTATATTCTCATACTTATAGAAATTTACCATTATGTAATATGCTGAACAAAACAGACCTTTTTGTGCAAGTCTTAGTAGTACTAAATGTCCAAAAAAATGTATGTATGTAAAAAGATAATTCTCAAAAAATAAGATCTAAAAATAAGATCCAGATATAGAGATATGAGAACCTTTTCTAACTGCCTGCCTACCTTTAAGTCCTGTAAATTATTTATTCCTTATATATATAAAATTATATATATAGAGAAACAGCCAGACATATAATTTATACATATAAACAGATTAAAATAATAGTCTTTTTGGAGCTCTTAAGGAGCAAACAGGAATAGACAGATTTTACTTTGTTTTGATGTTGGTAGAAGGAGGCCTAACAAGAGAAAAAAACTCATTCTCCAGGAGGTCAGGCTTCAAATAATGCAGTACAGTACAGGGCTGGACCTGAAAACATCATGAGAGCCCAGGGATCCTGGATCACTGAGCTGTGTGAACAGGCATGTGGTCAGTAATTTGGGACAACTCTTGTGCTTCCCTCGACTTTCCTCTGCACAGGAGAGGGTTTGAGTGTAAGTTAGTAAAAATAATTTTAAACCCTCATGAAAAGGAAGTTAGAAATATATGTACAGAAATACCATTATTCAACATAAAGAGCTAGAAACTATAATCTGCTAATACAGAGAGAGAAAATCTTTTTACAACATTTTTTGTGATTTTTAAAAATTACATTATAGGACATTTGGAAAACAGAAAAAGCATACCCCAGATAAAAAATCTATAATTCCATTTCTTAAGATGATCACTGCTAAAAATGTCTTTCCAGTTGCATTTCTGTATGTATGTATGTATTTTTTTTTAAGTGTTAAAGTTATATTATTCACATGCCATTTATAATCTGTTGTCATTTAATGTATGAGGCACAGTTTTGTTGTTAACGTTTCTTTCATAATTGGATTTTTAATGTCTGCATAGTAGTCCAGCAAAAATATATTCTAAAATTTAACCACTTTCCTGTTGTTGAATATTTTCTTCCTGGGTTTTCTTTATCATACGATTCAGTAAAAATGCTTGTTCGTTGGGTCTTTGTGTATATCTGATTGTTTCCCTTTGATTAATTTCTACAAATAAACTTTCTGGATTAAAGATATAAACATTTTACGATTTCTGATACACATTTCCAAACTGCCTACCAGAAGGGAACCAGCATGCTCTTTACAGCAATATATGAGAGTCTTTCTGGCCAACCCTTTACCAATCTGAATATTTGACCGGTAGACTTTTTAAACGTTTTTCAGGATCTTTGATTTTAAAATGATCAATGATAAAAGGACATTTTAAAATATGTTTGTGATGTAACAATTTTCTATTTTATTTTCCAGATACACCATTGTATTTATCTATTATGCATTCTGCTTGGTATTAATGATGCTGCTCCGACCTCTTCTCGTAAAAAAGATTGCCTGTGGGTTAGGGAAGTCAGATCGATTTAAAAGTATTTATGCTGCACTTTACTTCTTCCCAATTTTAACCGTGCTTCAGGCAGTTGGTGGAGGCCTTTTATGTAAGTTTGATGGGTAACCTCAATGAAATATATTTATTATATGTGATAAACAATATTTTCTCTGAGTATAATATTGGACCTTGTTCTTTAAAACAGTTTTGTTTTTCTTTTTATCCTTGAAAATAAGCCATACTATCATCATTCTTAATCAAAACTAACTTGTTTAGAAAATACTTTGTATTTGAAGCTCTCAACCTCATAGGAAGGTTTTTTAAAATCTGAGTGTAAATGACACAAAAACTGATTTTTACATATAACAAATGGAAATAACTCTTGATATCATATGATGTTTACCATCAAGTTAGGTCTTAGTTTTCTAAGTTTTTTTTTTAATCAAAAAACTTTTAGAAACAGTAAAAAAAATCCTCAATATATTTTTTTATTTTAATGTATCCATTCATTCATTTATTCAGCAACCATTTAGACTGATCTGTGACTCAAAAGAAGAATGAAAGTTGGTGTTAAAGAGCTCACATACTACTAGGAAAGCTATATTAAGTAGCTGAGAACATAGAGTGGTACTTTTTGGACGTGTGACATTGAACATTGCAAGGATGTTGAATACCATCTGTATATGGAGCTTGCCAGGGTGCAGAGAACAAGCTTCTGACCTGAAGGAACTGGGCAAGATGACATCACTGTGCAAGTACTGTAGCTTAGTAATGCATTTGGTTCAAAGTGAGGGTGGAGCTGAGAGTAAGGCCAAGGGAAGAGGAAATTGGAGGCTAGTTAGGAGTCTTTAACCCTCATATTCTGATTTGACAGATCTATTGTTTCCTTTGGCCTGCATGGTGTTTGAGAACCTATAATTTTATTTTCCTAACTGACCTCTGTAAGCATTTGAAGTTGCTGTTCTTGGGACCTGCTCTTAAAAGGATTTCTGGAGGAAGAGTGACATGACTAGATTTGCACTGAAGAAAGATAACTTGGTAGCAGTGTGGAAGATGGATTGGCTGGGAAGAGACCCTGGGACATCAGTAAAGAGATTACTGCCATAAACTGACCGTGTGACCTAGCAGAGAAACACCAGGAATGAAGAACAGTTTCAAAGACAGTTAACTAAGCTAGGAAACTAGTACAGGGGTTGAGGGATGGGGAGGAGAATACAATAAAGGAATTTTCTAACTTAGTAACTAGTGATTGCATGCGGAGAAGGCAATGGCACCCCACTCCAGTACTCTTGCCTGGAAAATCCCATGGACGGAGGAGCCTGGTAGGCTGCAGTCCATGGGATCGCTAAGAGTCGGACACGACTGAGCAACTTCACTTTCACTTTTCACTTACATGCATTGGAGAAGGAAATGGCAACCCACTCCAGTGTTCTTGCCTGGAGAATCCCAGGGACGGGGGAGCCTGGTGGGCTGCCGTCTCTGGGGTTGCAAAGAGTCGGACATGGCTGAAGCGACTCAGCAGCAGTAGCAGTGATTGCATGAATCATGAATGTTAGAAGAAGCAAATAGGTTGGTATTCATGGAATATCCAGGACAAACCTGGGAGAGCTGACTAGGCTGTAAAGATTTAAGAATTGTCAGCCCTCAGATCCCTGTGTCCTGGACAGCAGCTGCTTCTACTGTAGAGAACTTCTTGGTTGTGAAATGGGAAGAGAGGAAAGTCATGGAAAGCAGGGAGAGGTTGGGAAGTTAACCTCAGGAGACTGCCAGATAGCATTGCTTCCTATGTTGTAGCTGCCTATATTGAAAAATGCCTTTTCCCACACTGAATGTCTTTAGATAATTTTGTTAACAAGCCTCCACCCAGAGTACATTCATCAAGGGAGGATTAAGGAGTTATTGTTTATTTGTACTAACTATAAACTTACACAATCTGCTGAGATCAGTCCTAGAGGGTATCATAACAACTCAATTTTATGATGTTGAAAAAGAGATAATTTTTGGTTTGTAGGGATGTCCTAGTTCAGGCTGCTATAAAAGAATACCATAGACTGGGTGGCTTACAAACAACAGTGACTGACTTCTTGCAGTTCTGGAGACTGTGAGGTCCAAGAGCAAGGCACCAGCAGATTTGGAGTCTGATGAGGACTTGTCTCTTGGTTCATCAGTGGCTGTCTTCTTTCAGAGTCCTCACATGGCAGAAAAGGGGAGCGTTCTCTAAGGTCTTTTTTATAAGAGCACTAATCCCATTCTTGAGAGCTTCACCCACATGACCCAATCATCCCAAAGACCCTCTACCTACTTATACCATCACATTGAGGGTTAGGATTTCAACATAAGAATTTGGGGGGGACACAAATATTTAGTCCATGACAAGAGAATATAGCAAGCTTGAGCAAAGTAGAGCAGCAAGAGGCTTCTGGTAGCTCAGGATACCAGGGTCTAGGGAAAGAGAGTGGGAGTAATTAGGAAGGTGTCAGTGACAAACTTTTCTTGATTGGAAGTATTATTGAAGCCCATTTTGAAGTGTGATCTGCCTCTGAACCACCTGCAGAACTAAAATGCAGATTTTTAGGCACTACCCTCAGACCTAGTTGCTTAAAATCTTATATTGTCTGCAACCCTAGAATAAGAACAACTCTAAATCCTACTTTGAGCCCAGAACCTCCCTCTGCTCCTCAAAAGTTTGGGCCATGTTGGAAATTTCCTCTTTATCCTTTTTACTACTAGGTCTTAAATTTGTATCATCAGTAACATTGTTTAGCTATTTATAAGTTAATTGGGATTTTTTTGAATGTTTGGTTAGGACCTAACCTGTTTAGGCAGTAAAAGGTTCTAAATGTCAAACAAGTCATTCATTTATTTAGTAAGTTGGAATCAGGCTTGTATAGATAATTCAGAGTTTCTGACAGTGTTCCAGATGGGTTCTGTTGCGTTACAGAGAAATGAATAGTTTTATTAGTTTGGTACAAAAGTAATTGCTGTTTTGGACCATGAATTTTAAATCATTATAACTAGGCTCAGATACATCTTTATTAATCAAACTAGGAACCATCACATTTTTTCCAAGAAGAAATAGGTTTGTTTATTTCTGTAGTGTAAAAATCCATGCTTCAGGACTCAATGAACTCTTGGAAAGCATTTTCTGCCTCCTGGCTGTGTAAGCATTTTCTCTGCAAAAAGTTCTTGAGATGCTTGAAGTGGTAGGTGGTTGGTGAGAGGTCAGGTGAATATGGTAGATGAAGCAAAACTTTGTAGCCCAATTCATTAAACTTTTGAAGCACTGTTTGTCAGACCTGTGGCCAAGCATTGTCACGAAGAACTGGGCCCATTATATTGACCAACACTGGCTGCAGGCGTTGCAGTTTTCGGTGCATCTCATCAGTTTGCTGAGCATGCTTCTCAGATGTGATGATTTCACCAGGATTCAGAAAGCTGTAATGACTCAGATGGGCAGCAGACCACCGAACAGTGACCATGACCTTTTTTTGGTGCAAGTTTGGCTTTGGGAAGTGCTTTGGAGCTGCTTCTCGGTCCACTGAGCTGATTGTCGCAGGTTGTTGTATAAAATCCACTTTTCATTGCATGTCACAATCTGATCAAGAAATGGTTTGTTGTTATGTAGAATAAGAGAAGACGACACTTCAAAATGATGATTTTTTTGATTTGCAGTCAGCCCTCAAGGCACCTACTTATCAAGCTTTTTCACCTTTCCAGTTTGTTTCAAATGTGAAACAACCATAGAATGGTTGACACTGAGTTCTTAGGCAACTTCTCATGTAGTTGTAAGAGGATCAGCTTTGATGATGGCTCTCAATTGTTGTTGTCAACTTCTGATGGCTGGCCACTATGCTCCTCCTCTTCAAGACTCTCGTCTCCTATGCAGACCTTGAACTGACCACTGCACTGTACGTTTGTTAGCAGTTCCTGGGCCAGATGCATTGTTGATGTTGCAAGTTGTCTCCACTGCTTTATGACCCATTTTGAACTCAAATAAGAAAATCGCTCAAATTTGCTTTTTGTCTGACATCATTTCCGTAAGTTTTTGTAATAAATACAAAATACACAGCAAGTAATAAGTTATTAGCAAGAAAAAGTGAGAAATGCACATTAAAATGATGTATGACATAACTACATTTATTTAAGAAGGTATTCTAATATCAAACAGCAAAGTTCAACAATGCAAAACTGCAATTACTTTTGCACCAACCTAATAGTAACTGAAGTTAATTGTTTTTAAATAATTGCATAAAAATAATTCAAGATTTTTTTCAATTTGTCCATTTGTTTTAGTGAGCTGTATATGTTTAAAACATTTAAAAGAAAAGTGGCATTTTAAAGTAAAAATTTTACTTAAAGTATTATTTTACTGTACTATATTTGAAGTAGAAATGTCTAGAAGTTTGTCATTAAGAGCACTGAATGATCCATTTAGCCTTTGAGGCTTATTGACATATGACCTTTTAATTAAAGCCGAATTACCCTTATATATAATAGCCTTTCTCAACTGAAGTTCCCCAGTCTGGACCACAAAACATCAAAAATTGAGTGACTAGTTTCCCAATTCTCCCAAGTTTGATACATAGCTAGTATGCATAGGAGAGAGGTTAATTTTTTACATCAGTGGAAGCCTTAAGGCAGGGGTCTTCAAAGGTAGGCCAAGGATAGTTTTACATCTTAAAATTGTTGGGGGGAGAGATCAACAGAGTAGTAGTATTTCTTGAACATGTGACAATTAGATAAAATTTGAATTTTATTGTCTGAATAACTTACATGTCATAACTGTCAAACTTATAAAGTTAATTTTACTGAACACAGACATGTCTGTTCATTACGTATGACCTGGCTGCTTTCCCACTGCAACTGTGGAGTTAGGTGACTGAGACAGACTGTATGACCCACAAAGCCACTGTCTGGCCCTTTACAGAGAAAGTTTGCAGACCCCTGTCTTAGAGCAGTAGGGCGTCCATCTCTCCCAGGATTGGTTGAGGTTTTTGTCTAGGAAAAGAATTATACTGTTTGAATTTTTTGATGGTTTATTCAGAAATTTTAATTTTCAGCGTAATACCAATGTTTGTCTTTCAGACTATGCCTTCCCATACATTATATTAGTATTATCTTTGGTTACTCTGGCTGTGTACATGTCGGCTTCTGAAATAGAGGTAGGATGTCTTTTTCCTTTCGTGAAAGAGGTTTTTTTTTTTTTTTTTTTTTTAAATAGATTTGACTATTGAATAGGACAGTAGCATATATGATACGATATGTTACAGCTGACTGCTTTAGTAATCCTTGGCTAAACAGGGTCACTCAGTAGCTTTTGGCTCATCAGTTTGTAAAAAGTTTTATCCTAGACTGTATTTGCTTGAGAAATTAAGCTTAACTCTCCAGCATGTTAGAGAAAAAAATCATTTCCCATCATTTATCTACATAGAAAATATTTGATTATTGAAATGTTGAACCTTATTAACAGTATTTTAAGGGAAACATAAATTCTTTATTTTACATAGAACCAAGCTGATGAGCCATTTAATGAGGGAAAGTTAACTAGCCAGTTGCAAATTGTATTTTAGTGTGTTTATTAGCACATTTAGATATTACTTTTATAATAATTTGGTCCTTCCAATTTCTGTATATTATAGAGTGATATTAAAGGTTAAAGGGAAGTCAGAATAGTCACCTGTCATTTCTGCTCCCTTCTAAGTATCCAGGCAGCTGACTCCAGGAATGCTGGAGATTGGGTGTATATACCGCCTGCTTCCCATCTGTAGACTTAGATGCTGTGGACCAGGCAGGGCAGGAAGAAGGCACGAAATGTGGAGTTCCCTTCCAGTTCAGATTTTTCAGAAGCAGCTGTAGTGTTTCCAGGGTCGAATGGGGTTGTAGACCAGAACCTAGAAATGTGGGCTCCTGTCCTGTCGTGGCCACTGGCGTGCTGAATGTAGGAGGCCTGAGTTTCCTCATCTGTAAACAATAGTAGCAAGCCTGGGTGATTTCCTGTGTCCCTATGATTCTGAGGTTATGATTTTATGTGAAAATAATATGTTTCAAATTAAAACTAATAAATTATCTAGTTGATTCAGCCCAATAATCTGTATCTCTCTCTTCTTTCTTTTACAAAATTTTATAGAACTGCTATGATCTTCTGGTCAGAAAGAAAAGACTCATTGTTCTCTTCAGCCACTGGCTACTCCATGCCTATGGGATCATCTCCATTTCCAGAGTGGATAAACTCGAGCAAGATTTACCCCTTTTGGCACTGGTACCCACACCAGCCCTTTTTTACTTGTTCACTGCAAAATTTACCGAGCCTTCACGGATACTCTCAGAAGGAGCCAACGGACACTGAATGTCAAATGCCAAAACAACCTAAGAAGTGTTCTTAATTAAAAAAAAAGTAAAAAAAAGAATTAGTACTCTTCTGTCATACAAGGGAATATGATTGTCAGTACATCTGATGTTTTGGGGAGTTTGTTGTTTGTTTTCTTTTTTCAGTTTAACAGAATTTATGGTTTCAAGGGAAATGCAAAATACCATAATTCTCCATTATGTAGTATAACAAACTGTATACTTACAGCACTCCGTTATATTCCACTGGAGGCCTATTAGGAAGCACTTACCTCTTGCAACAGTTTAGCTCTTCTTTAGAGCAAAATCATGTTTCTGTGTACCTAGCAATGTGTGATGTTCCTATTTTTATTAAGAAAATCTATTAACAAGTATAATCTGAAGTCCTTAACATTGGCATAATTGTGCATGCCTGTTGTGTTTCACTTCGTTTTTCAAATATACTGAATTATAAAGTCAAGCGTATTTGTGGGGTCGGATAACAAAAACAACATACTTTATTTCTATGTTTGTTATCTATTTATTTTCACCAATACAGTATTTTGATCTATTACAAAAATAGAGCATCATTTATATAACAGGTCTTTTGTTTTTAGGTAGTTTGGTTGAAGTTATCCTCAGGTTATTCCTGTTCCTGTAAAGAAAAACAATAATAAAAAGCTTAATTACAAAAAAATCTCAAATGTCTGGCATTTAATTGTATTTGGCACACTCGTTGTGGAAATAATTCAAAATGTTAAGTGTCTCTTTCCTAAATGAATAAACATGAATATTTATATACTTCCTCATATCTGAAGAGTATATCTCATCTCATTTTTGAAGGATAAATACACAAACCATATTTTATAAATCTCAAGACATAATTTTTGTCACACTGTGACATCTCAATTGATGGTTTAACAAAATACAGAGGAGTATATACAGTACGTAGCTTTCCTGTGCTAAGTCGCTTCAGTCGTGTCCCCCTTGGTGTAACCCTATCGACTATACCCTGCCAGACTCCTCTGTCCATGGGATTCTCCAGGCAAGAATATTGGAATGAGCTTCCACTTCCTTCTCCAGGGGATCTTCCAACCCCAGGATGGGATCCCTGTCTCTTAGTCTACCGCACTGGCAGGCAGGTTCTTTACCGCTAGCGCCACCTAGGAAGCCAGTGGTTTTCCTGTGGGTGGTGGTTAATGTGTGCTGTGCTGTTTATGCTCTAAAGCCTTCAGGAGACTCATGGTTGCAACGATGGAAGCAAAATAAGATTTTTGCATTTAATAACCTGACCTGGTTTATCCATTTATATTATTTAGAAGGTTATTTCCTGATTCTCCTCCTGGGTGAGAGTTGTTAAATCTCAAACTTAAGACTCCCATTGACAGTTGTAAAATACGAAAGAACGGGCACTCACTTTTTCTGTAGTTTTGTACCTTTTGAATTCACGGCAGTTGTATCCAGTATTTGGTTTGTTAGCTTTTCTTCATTGATGTTTTTTTCATACTACATTCAACTGCTGGGAAGCGGATTACTTTAACAGGACTCTGTTTCTTCTTTTCTATAGGAATAAATCAAATGTGAAGATTCTGCATGTATCTTACATAAGTTTAGGTAGTTACAACTTTAAATTGCCCCAAGAATCCTCAATTGGGCAACTGTATAATGAGCAGAGGGTGGGGTATGGAGGGGTGGGCATGGTGCTGGGGGATCATGCAACTGATTACCAGAGCTATCTTTTTGTCTCACTACATTTGGAGTCATTTAAATAATTATCTTCCCCTCCAATGTCCTCTTCTAGCAGAAAAATGTACATGCAAAAGGAGAAATCATGCAAGAAATACAAGTCCTCAAATGCAAAGAATTTCAGAAATACTTAGTACATATTTGCATTTTTAATTTGCTTCCTTAAGAACAAGACTAGGATAAGTTATAGCAGCTATGGTTGCTCAGGTTACTAAATAATTTGTTATAAGTCATTGAAAATACACAGTTTTGTCTTAGACCTCGCTGCTGCAGTGTGTAGTAGTTACTTTGCTCATCACCGGACAGGTAATTTAAAAGCTAAAATTTTCTTAATTTGGGTCAGTTGATTTTAACAATTACACTGTTAATGTATTTGTCTAAAACTGATGGTTTTCCATACTTGGCTACACAATGGAGCCAGCTAGAGAGAATTCTAAAAATACTTGTGGGTCTCACCCCAGAGACTCGTGGTGAATTGGTCTGGCTGAGCAGAGGAAATTTTAAAACTTCCTCTAGGTGACGCTAACGTTTGAAAACTAAGATCTAAACTCTTCTTAGCTCGGATCTTAATTTTTCCAAGACAGCTTTAGAAAATTTCTGAGTGAATTACATTTTTAAGTATTTCTTACTGAAAATTTGATTCTGCTTCAATAACCAGGTTCTTTTCCAGAACTAAGAGATCAAAATATAGATAATTATATCAAGTCCTTTTGATCACAATCACAAAAAGATAACAGCACAAATTTTTAACTCTTTCTCTAAAAATATTTCTTGGCCTAAAAAAGTCTTCTGTAGAGCACATATCAAGTTAAGATATTTGATTAGTATACAAATTGTTTATCTGTTATCTAAATTATACTATGGTATAATAGGGATTTTTTGAATTTTAAAACAAAATTATTTTAAATACTTCTTTAAAAGTAATCTTTGCAGGTTAATTAGGTTTGCTATACACCAAAAATTATTGAATTTATAAGAAAGACTATTAAAGCAAAAAGTAATGATTTTAATTTTCAGGATGAAGTCTGGCATTTCGCATTCTGCCAAGCCTGTCCCTCATGCTTGCCAACCAGGACCTCCCGCAGATCTCTACTCAGCCACATCGGTACTGTTCCCTGGCCAGTCTACGTCCACTGCTACTTCAGGAAGACATCCCATGTACTCTCAACACCCCAAAGAACAGAGGTGCCTCTTCACCCTCCATTGCTACTGATTTGGAAGAATCCACTCCAGTCTAATCATCTCTTCACTTGTCTGTTTCTCACAATGTATATGCTTTGAGGTTCAGGGACTGAGTCGTGTTCAATTTAGTAACTAGCCACATGCTCTAGTGGGTTTCCCAGGTGGCTCAGTGGTAAAAGAATCTGCCTGCCAACGCAGAAGACAGGGGTTCCATCCCCGGGTTGGGAAGATCTTCTGGAGGAGGGCATGGCAACCCACTCCAGTATTCTTGCCTGGAGAATCCCATGGACAGAGGACAGGCTACAGTCCATAGGGTCACAAGAGTGGGACATAACTGAGCGACTAAGCTTGCAGGGTGGTCTAGTGCCGGGCTCAAAGGTACTCAGTATGCTAATACAGTTAGTGCTGTGACTAGGAGCACACCAGACCCGGCAGGGCTGCAGTGATACACTGTGTCCAGAAGAGGGTGCAGGAGAGGGCTGTTAAGCTGGAAGAGATCAAGGGCTTCTCTAGAAGTCCACCAGTGACAGAAGCCATTAGATACGAAATATCCAAGCGCTGGTAGCTCAGAGTAATTCAAGGGGCCTATTATCTCCTCAGGAGGTAAGAAGACTTCAGAAATATTAGTGCCTAATTTGTGTCTGAGGCATCATTTATTACTCCTGTTGCATTGGTTAGTCACTAAGCTGTGTCCAACTCTTTGAGACCCCATGGACTATAGCCTGCCAGGCTCCTCTGTGCATGGGATTTCCCAGACAAGAATACCGAAGTGGTATCTCATTTCCTTCTCCAGATCTCCCTTCCCTAGGGATTGAACTTCTGTCTCCTGCATTGCAGGCGGATTCTTTTGACCACTGAGCCACTTGGAGCAACTAAAGGATGGAGGTTAAATAATGTGTTAAGAAGCAGAGTTGAAATGTGATCCCAGGTCCCCCTTCCTCCAAAGCCCACGTGGTACCAGTCCTCCAGGAGCAGAAACAAGTGGAGTCGGAGAATCCAGAGATCCTCCTTTACAGCTCATCTCCATTTCCAGTTCTCTAGACACCTCTCTCCCTCTCAGGTTCTCTCATGATTCTATGCCCCACCTGTAAAATCCATATGACATGAGACTTTCCACACATTTGCTTAATACATTCTCAGTTCTCCCACTGTGTCAGGGGTTGGCAAACTGCAGGCACAATTCTGCTAGTGATGGTGGACCTGAGAAGATGCTACAGAGACCTCATGCGTGACAAAGCCAAAAAAGTGCTATGGCCCTTTAGTATTTGCAGACTTTTGTGCTAGATTATGAGTTCCATTTGGTGGGATTATATCTGTTTTCATTGACCACTATGACCCTGGAGCCTAACATGGTACTTGGCACAAAATAGGCTTCAGTAAATACTTCTGGAATTCAGTTTAGAGTTAATAGTGAAATGTAGATGCAACCCTAAAAACAGGAGGAATTTCAAGTATCAGTATGCCCAATTAGGAACATTTCAGTGGCTGCAAACAGTACTGGCTTTTTACATTGAAATTCCTCCATTCAAAAATCTATTGACTGAAAATATATTCAGTAGAAATATATGTTTTTTTTTCTCATAAAATTTAGTGATATTCTTTTCTTTTCCAACCACAAAAGGAGAACATTTTAATTTTTCCAGAATAAGCATCACATAACAGAACTTGTTCATCACTGAATGGTCTAGAACAAAGAAATCATTGCATCCCTTATTCTCTTATTTGTCTCAGTGGATATGATCCTTAGGGTTTGCCACGTTGCCAAGAAAGCGCACCCACTCTATGGTGATCAAAGGAAAAGGTACCTTACAGAGTTTGGCAAACATCTACTGTTTACCTGCTGTTCGCCTAAACAGTAAATACTTCAGGTGGGGTGAGTCATGGGGTCCCTGTCACAGTGTCTGTCGTAGCACAAATGCAGCCAAATGGAATGTGTGAATGTATGAGCATGGCTGGGATTGAATAAAACTTTATCTCCACATATAGAAATTTGAATTTCATATAATTTTCTAGTTGTTGGTGGTGTTCAGTCATTCAGTCATGTCTGACTCTTTGCAACCCCTTGGATTGCAGCACGCCAGGCTTCCCTGTCCATCACCAACTCTCGGAGCTTGCTCAAACTCATGTCCATCGAGTCAGTGATGCCATCCAACCATCTCATTCTCTGTAATCTCCTTCTCCTCCTGCCTTCTATCTTTTCAAGCATCAGGGTCTTTTCCAGTGAGTCGGCTCTTTGCATGAGGTGGCCAAAGTATTGCAGCTTCAGCTTCAGTTTCACTCCTTTCAATGAATATTTAGGATTGATTGCCTTTAGGATGGAGAAGGCAATGGCACCCCACTCCAGTGCTCTTGCCTGGAGAATCCCAGGGACGGAGGAGACTGCAGTCCATGGGGTCTCGAAGAGTCGGACACGACTGAGCGACTTCACTTTCACTTTTCACTTTCACCCATTGGAGAAGGAAACGGCAACCCACTCTAGTGTTCTTGCCTGGAGAATCCCAGGGACGGGGGAGCCTGGTGGGCTGCCGTCTATGGGGTAGCACAGAGCCAGACACGACTGAAGTGACTTAGCAGCAGCAGCCTTTAGGATTGACAGGTTTGATCTCCTTGCTGTCCAAGGAACTCTCAAGAGTCTTCACCAGCATCACAATTTGAAAGCATCAGTTCTTAGGTGCTCAACCTTCTTCTTTTCTTTAATTAATTTATTTTAATTGGAGGTTAATTACTTTACAATATTATAATGGTTTTTGCCATACATTGGCATGAATCAGCAATGGTCCAACTCTCACATCCATACATGACTATTGGGGAAACCATAGCTTTGACTAGATGGACCTTTGTTGGCAAAGCAATGTCTCTGCTATTTAATATGCTGTCTAGGTTGGTCATAACTTTTCTTCCAAGGAGCAAGCATCTTTTAATTTCATGGCTTCAGTCACCATCTGCATTGATTTTGGAACCCAAGAAAGTAAAGTTTGTAACTGTTTCCACTGTTTCCTCATCTATATGGCATGAAGTGATGGGACCAGATGGTATGATCTTAGTTTTTTGAATGTTGAATTTTAACCCAGGTTTTTCACTCTCCTCTTTCACCTTCATCAAGAGGCTCTTTAGTTCTTCTTTGCTTTCTGCCAAGGGGTGGCATCATCTACATATCTAAGGTTATTGAATCTGGTACTGGCCAATATTATCCTTTTGATTTTTTCTAACCATTTGAAAATACAAAAACCATTCTTAGCTCTGAGCCCTACAAATATAGGAGGGAAGCCAGTTTGGCCCCTTGGTTGTAGTTTGGTGACCCTTGTTGTAGACAATAAGACTTGCTCAGGAATCTCCACAACATGGTTGATATCTAGGAACACAGGCAGCAACTGAGAATAGGGGAGGAGTTTAAAACTAAAAACCTCCAAGCTTTGATTTCTCTAAAGTTTTCATCACACTACAGCAAACTTTCCTTACAGTTTGTGGTTTGGTTATAATGATAACCTGAGCAAAAACTGTGATCATCGGAAACTGAGGTGAGTGCTCTCCAAACTCTCTTGAGTTTGTATCATGTGTTCCAGTTTATTTATGTACTATAAATATATATAATGATGTGTACAATATCAGACAGAAATTTTAAAAGATAACTAAATTTTTCCAGTAGTCATGTATGGATGTGAGAGTTGGACCATAAAGAAAGTTGAGTGCCAAAGAATTGATGCTTTTGAACTGTGTTGTTGGAGAAGACTCTTGAGAGTCCCTTGGACTGCAAGGAGATAAAACCAGTCCATCCTAAAGGAAATCAGTCCTGAATATTCATTGGAAAGACTGATGTTGAAGCTGAGACTCCAATACTTTGGCCACCTGATCTGAAGAACTGACTCATTGGAAAAGACTCTGATGCTGGGAAAGATTGGAGGCAGAAGAAGAAGGGGACGAAAGAGGATGAGATCAATGGATGGCATCACCAACTTGATAAACATGAGTTTGGGTGAGCTCTGGAAGTTGGTGGTGGACAGGGAAGCTTGGCATGCTGCATTCCCTGGGGTCGCAGAGTCAGACATGACTGAGCAACTGAACAACAACAATTATGTTCTTGTTATGTGTGGCGGGAATACCATAACATGGCCTGATGGTGTGTATATGTGTGTGTGTGTGACTTTTATGCTTTTCATACTTGCAATATTTCATAATATTAACTAGAACTTGTTCCAGTTGCCTAGAATAAGCACAGCTTAAGAGTCATGAATACTGATTGCCTATCAAATGAACTTAAATTTTAATTAAATGATTGTACCGTTTGAATGATATAAAAATGAATGCCACACACTGGATTGACCCATTGTGCATGTGCGTGCAGTTGCGTCCAACTCTGAGACCCCATGGACTGTAGCCTGCCAGGCTCTTCTGTCTAGGGAATTTTCCAGGCAAGATTACTGGAGTGGGTTGTCATTTCCTTCTCCAGGGGATCTTTCCACCCAGGGATTGAACCCATGTCTCTTGCATCTCCTGCACTGGCAGGCAGGGTCTTTACCAGCTAAGCCACCAGGGAAGCCCATTATTTATATTTTATTTGGGTTGGTTTTCACACAAAGCAACTATTAATATTACTCTCTTCTGGACATGATATCTTAAATTGAAATAGAAGTAAAAATTAAAATCCATGCTGAAAACTGGAATATACAAACTGACAATGGCCAGACCATACATGACAATAGACCCATGAATTGACCATATACACAGTTAGCCCAGAATAGTCATAATCTGATCAGTGACTGCCAACTTCCCTCCTTTATAACCCTTCTAACTCAGGACCAACCAGAGAAGAGCCAGATATGCTCACTAATCTATCACATAGGCTATCCAGCTTCTAGTCAGCCTGTTGCCAGCAATGCCAACAACTTCCAGTCAGAACACACCTGAAGCTTTCCTTTCCCACCCCCAGCACTAAACCTCTCCCACCAGCCTGCCTGCCTCTGAACCTCTGCCCAAAACAAGTGCTGGGGACACTGACTCCCTTGGTCTGCCAAGCTTTATGCCTCAGCTTCTTCTCCTTTGGGGGGCCTTCCATTATTTCCATGCTGCAATCCTCCACTTTCAATAGGTTATCAGTTCTCAAAGTACAAGAAAAGGGGAATACAGTATTAGTTTTTCAGTGGGTTTAGCTTTTCAATATAGTACATTTAAATTTGCTCCAATGTAAAGATTCCATCAGGTTTCAGACAAAAAGGGAAGATTTTCTCATGTGAAAACAGCTCAATTGAAGGAACTGTTTGGCTCTTAAACATCTAATTCATCTACAGTTACTAGGGATGGCCTGACCTGACAAAGAAAATGCAGAGTTAAGCAAGATGCACAAAGACTCCTTGTGCAATAAGATATAATAAGTATAGGGGCTTCCCTGGTGGCTCAGGGGTAAAGAATCTGCCTGCAGTGCAGGAGACTCGGGTTCAGTCCCTGGGTCAGGAAGATCCCCTGGAGGAGGAAATGGCAACCAGTTCCAGTATTCTTTCCTGAGAAATCCCACAGACAGAGCAGCCTGGAGGGCTTCAGTCCATTGAATCACAAAGAGTCTGACATGACTGAAGCCACTGAACATGCACACATAATAATTATCATCAAGGTGGAACACAGCTTTTTGGTTGATAAGAAGGTTCACCCACAAAATTCCTTAGTGGCTGCTAAAACATTATTTCTTTTATCAAGCAACACCCTCAGTTCAGTTCAGTTCAGTTCAGTCGCTCAGTCCTCAGAACACTGTTTTTTTTTTTTTTTATTAAATATCTAGATGTTTTTAATTGTGCCACTTTCTTTCATTTTACTTTTATTTCACTTATTTTATTTTTTACAACTCACCTTTAGTATGGCTTATCTAATGATGATGCTCTTAAATCTTAATAACCTCTAATAGATCTGTACACTTGTCAGATGATACCATTTTCATTTCACCTCTCCATCTCTCCACTATGCTCTCTTCTCCTTCCTTCTGACAGCGCCCTCTACCTCCACCATCCCACCTTTTCAAGGGATTCTAGCCCTGGGATCCCTGGGCTGTACTGGCCAAGGATTCACCTCTGCTTTTCACTGCAGTCCTGGTATGGACAGTTCTGTGGCCCTGGTGTCTAACACGACTCTAGAGTAGGGACTGAGGATGAAGGTTGATCTTCCTCTGAAAAGACTGGGTTGCTTGCTCTTGAGTCAGTTGTGTTATAATCGATGTGTTAACATCTCAGAAGACCCAGAAAGCATCGTTAGACTTTCAGAGAAGGACACAGTTCCTGTTTCTAATGCTAAACTCAGCTCAGGAAGAAAGGGCAAAATGATGTTCAATATTTTCTTTTAAGAAGACAAGGAAGCATGTAAAGGAGTTTAAAAAGATTTGGGGGGAGGAGTATTTTTAAAAATCAGAAAGAAGTTGAGATTCAGTTATTTAGGAGACTCATCAAGATAAAAGGGAGGTTTGCGCAACACTGCTACATTGCCATATTCAATCCCACCAATGAGAATCAACATTCAGTGAACATATGTGATACTATTGGGAATAGATTATTGCAGATAACTAAATTATTGGTTGGCATTCTTTTGGGAGGCTATTTTTGATGTGACCAGTGACAGTAAAATAGCAGAAAGTTCTTGAGATGTTACTTACTGAGAAAGTCTGTCACTGATTCCTGTTCCATAAGACTACGCATCTCTTCAAGGTCTGATTGAAGCCAAATACTGATTTGCTCGATTTTTTCATCTCTTTCACACAGCTTATCTATCAGATTTTTTATTTCTCTCAAGGTCTCATTACCACATTCTATCAGTTCCTTTAAAAAATAGCATTTGGGGATATGTGAATATAAATAGCAACAAAATAAATAAAAATACCTTGTACAAGTGAGTCATGCACAAGACAAAAATACACACACACTATTGGTACTAGTTGTGTAAAGTAAGTGTCTGTACACAGAAAATTCACAAAGTTCTGTAAAGGATGTTAGAAAAGTGGATTAACAAATGAGATTTAATAGAATCGAACCCGGGTCTCCCGCATCAGAGGCAGATGCTTTAACCTCTGAGCCACCAGGGAAGCCCAATAGAATGCTCACTAAACTCAAAATTTTAACTGGGTAGGGTAGTAGTGGTGGTGGAGGCAGTGGCATAAAAAAGCCAGCTCATCTTAGGAGCACCACAGAACTGCAGAGGAGACTCAGTGCGGCTTGCAGCTTAAGAGAAGGAACTTTGCAATCAGGGAGGTCTGAGCTTTAAATCCCCGAAAGCTCATCAGTGGGCTTCCCTGGTGGCTCACATGGTCCTGCAAGGCAGAAGACCTGAGTTCAGTCCACGCGTTGGGAAGATCTCCTGGGGAAGGTAATGGCCACCCACTCTGTAGTTTTGCCTGGAGAATTCCATGGACAGAGGAGCCTGGAGGGCTATAGTCTGGTCTTGGGCAAATCACTTCAATTGTCTGAATCTCACTCAGTAGCTTCATCTAAAAAAGGCATTACCAGCACTTTTCTTAGCCTCTGTTTAAGGGTTAAACAAGGATCACAGGTAATCTTTAGTTACTTAGAAAGTAGCAGAACCAGGATCTATGTTCTAGTCTACCTGCTTCTAAAGCAGGGAGAGATGGAGATGGTGCATAGCTGGTAAAATGTGGAGGAAAGAGAGAGTTCAGAACTGACAAATTTGTCCTAAAATAATCTGTCTTCCGTTTATGATTGGAAATAAAAATGTCATTCCCACTTTAGCTGAAGTGGTAGAGTGGGAAGATAGCTTCCCAAAGGATTAAGATTTCATAATGACATTTTATATTCTTAAGAATAAGACAACAGGCCCAAAATGGAGTCACTTACACTAAATCCCACGTCACCAAACTGAGAGACTTAATTAGTTTCAGTTCTCTTAGAAATGGAATCTTAACCAGTCCATCAGGAATTACCTGATCAGCACTAAACAGTTAATCTGCCTGGTCGATCCCTGCCATCCCTGAAAGGGAAGTGGCCTTGCAATATAGAACCTGCCATTTTTGCCTGGAATGACTTCCTTGTTCTTGCTCCCTCTGCCTATAAAAGTCTTTCATTTTGTACAGATTGCCAGAGCTTCTTCCTGTCTGCTAGCTAAAATGCTGCCCGATTTGTGGGGTGTTGCACAAAGCCAATACAATCTTTAAAACTGATTCAGCTGAGATTTGTTTTGTAACAACACAAAGAACACATTTTAGGATGTGATGATCACATGAGCTCTGTCTTCCTTCCTTACACACACACTTATTAGGTAGGTAGATATCTTAGAAATATGATACTTATGAAGGCAACATAAAAAAGCTTACCTTAAGTGTACTCCAAAATTCAGCCCACAAATCCGAATATTGTGCTAAATTAAAGATTTTTAAAAATGCAAAGGTTACTGAAATAATTTGAACATTTTATTAAAGTAATGCTATTTGTTTCTCAAAAATCATTTTTATCTATAATTTTCAACTTCTGAAATGTCAGACTAACATTTGCCCTCCCACTGTAAAAAAGGAGAAAATGGGACTAAATACATAAAACAAATAAATCTGCTGCAATATCCAGTTTTCAGATACTGGAGAATGGGCAACACAGAACGGTGACACCTAAAAGAAGGGAGCCCTCTTCCGGTCACTGTGCTCTCTTGGGGGGGTGCAAGCTGAGCAAGGCAGGCTTGCACACAGACACGGAAATCTGTTCAAAGATTAACAAATCAAATCCAGCAATACATGAAAACAGTAACAGCTTTTGAATAAATGTATCTTATCACAGGAGTGAAAGACTGGTTTGACATTCCAAAATCAATCAGTGCCATTTTCCGCACTAACCTTGTAAAGGAGAAATACCACCTGAGCGTTTCAGTAGCTGCCTGAGTCGCTGAGGTCATTCACAATGGCACTGCATGCCCATGTGACGGACCCCCTCCTAATGCCCTGGACACCCAGCCCTGTGAGCTCCCCTACCTGGCACCAGTTTGCATGCATCACACACCACTGCTGGGGAAACTAAATGCATGCACTGGGATGCAACTCTACCAGAACTCCACTGGGAGAGGCTACCTGCAGGCTTGCACCTACTTTCCACCAAGCCCTTTTCCCTTCCCTGATTTTACTCGGTATCCTTCACCATAACAGACAATAACCATCAAGTATAACAATGTCTGAGTCCTGTGAATCCTTCCAGCTAATCACTGGGACTGAGGATGTTCTTGAGGACCTCTGAAACTTTACTAACAGCTGTGAAATCTTGCTGAGAAAAATTAAGTAAGTTCTAAATAAATGGAGGCATATACTGTATTCTTGGATTGGAAGTCTTCACTTTGTTAAGATGTATATTCTCCTCAGATTGATTTATAGATTCAACACAAACTCAGTTAAGATCCCAACAGAGGTATGCATGTGTGTAGATTAATAAGCTAATTCTAAAGCTCATATGGAAATCAAAATATCTAAAATAGCCAAAATGATTCTAACAGAGAACTACAAATGAGAAGAACTTGCATTACATGATTTCCAGATTGAATATGAAACTATAGCAATCAGGACAGTGTGATGTTTGTATAAATTCAGATACTTAGAATAAAAGAACAGACTCATAAAACTGATTTTTTAAAAAAGTCATTGAGCAATACAATGCTAAAAGGAAAATCTTTTCAAAGATGGTGCTGGAACAACTGAATATGCATAAGAGAAAACCGTTATATTTCAACCCTTACCTCATACCATATGAAAGAGTTAACTTGAACCAGGGATCTAGACATTAAAGCTAAAAAAACTAGTTGGTGATGGACAGGGAAGCCTGATGTGCTGCAGTCCATGGAGTCACAAAGAGCTGGACACGCCTGAGCGACTGAACTGAACTGAACTGAAAAACTAATAGAGAAAACATAGGAAAAACTCTGAGAACTAGGCTTAGGCAAAAAAGGACACAAAACATACTAATGCTAAAAAGACAAACTAGACAAAGCAGACTTTGTTCAAAAGAAATTTTTAAACTTTTTCTAGGGCACCATTGAGAAAATGAAAAGTCAAGCCTTAGATTGAAAAAGGACTAATTTCCGGACTAGATAAATATTTTAACTCAATAAAAAACACAGAGAACACAAAGCAATGGGCAAAGATTTGGAAAGACATGTGGCCCTGACTTTTAAGGTCAAGTCACAATGCCATGAACTCCTGCTTTGTTTTCTTGGAATGTGAGCTTTTGAAACACAGCAGGTCAAGCAACTACATGTATGGAGAGTCCACACAGAGGTGTTCTGGTTAGCAGTCTCCCCTGAGTTCAGCTGAGAGCCAGCATCGACACCAGACACAGGAGTGAGGGGGTCTTCAGATGCCTCCAGTCCCCAGCTGCCGAATCACCCCTCAGCCATCAAGCTGCCCCAGCGGATGTGAAGTAGAACAGGCAGGAGTTGCCTCCACTGAGTTCTAACCAAACTGACAATTTGTAAGCAAAGTACTCTGTAATGCTTGTTATGTTGTAATAGATAATTTATCAACAACACAACATAAAAAATGATATGTAAGTGGCCAAAAAACACATGAGAAGATACTTAACAACCTTAGTCAACAGAAAATCTTAATCAAGAGGAAATGCCATTTCATAGCTACTAAATGGTTAAAATGACAACTGTTTTAAGTGCTTTGACAATTTTAAGTGCTGGAGAGGATGTGGAGTATCCCATTGCTCTTAGGATAATAAGTCTGTACAACTACTTTGGCAAACAGGCTATTTCTTATAAATCCAGTGATTCCCCTCCTTTGTATTTACCCAAGAGAAACTAAAATAAATATTCTCAAAAACACAAATAGTAACCCCCAAGTGGAAACAATCCAAATGTTCCTCAGCTAGTGAAAGGATAAACAAAATATGGTACATCCCTTTAAGGGACCACTACCATACAGCTACTTCCCTGGTGGCTCAGACAGTGAAGAATCTGCCTTGCAATGTAGGAGACCCAGGTTTGATCTCTGAGTCAGGTAGATCCCTTGGTGAAGGGAATGGCAACCCACTCCAATATTCTTGCATGGAGAATTCCATGGATAGAGGAGCCTGGCAGGCTACAGTCCCTGGGGTCGCAAAGAGTCATACATGACTGAGCGACTAACACACTTTCACTATAAAGCTATAAAAAAGCAAACAAGGATATATGCAGCAACATAGATGGATCTTTAAAAAGTCTTCTGAGTAAAAGGAGCCAGGTACACATCAGTACACGTTCTATCATCCCGTTATACCCAGTCCTTAAGGACAGAAGGCCTTCAGTGGTTTCTAGGAACTGAAAGCAGACTGGGAAATTAACCATGAAGAGACACAAGGGATGCTTTTCAATGACGAAAATGTCCTGTATCTTTCTGGTGGTATGTACACGTGTCAAAACTCACTGAACTTAAGATGGGTACATTTTATTATATCAAACCAGTAGCATTTATTTCAACAAAACAGAACTTTATTTTTTTATATGTAAAAGGTCACTCAGGACACATTACTTACTCTGAAGTTCTGTCAGCTGACAAGGCAGGTCACTTGAGGAGCACATGAGGTCTTCTTCCCCTCTTTCGTATTGCTCTATGTTGTCCTTTAGGTATGCAATATACTGGAAGTTAAAGGTGTATGGTTGCTTTAAGCTGTTGAATTATAGTAGGTTAATTATCTGTGTAGTCACTTAGCAAACGTTTATTGATCCCGTCTCTGTGTGTCCTGTCATTCTAGCTGCGAAGGTGACAATGGCAAGCACAGCCTTGCTAAGTGAACGTTCTGGTGAGGGAAATAAAGGACCTTGCTTCCTAGTAAGCATTTCAGCTTCACCCAAATAAACATGGTATTCTGAATCTGCCACAAAAATGAACTAAAAGGTATGCTGCCTAAATGCACTGTGTCCACAGGAAAAAGTTTTTCCTTTTGGCAAAAATGTGTCTTCAGTACATGCTACAAGGCAGCAATGTTGCCTCACTGGAGGTATTCATAGGACCTCAGAGAGATGAATTATCAAATCAGGAGACCCGATGGAATTGCTCACTCTAGTTGGATGTTTCATTGGGTTGGCCGGCAGTGACAGCAGTGGTTTGGCTATCAGAGACGTGGCTTTCTGTTCTAACTACCCAGCGCTCAGGAACTCTAGTCTGGGAACTCTGAAAATGTGGGCTTTGGGATAAAAAGTAGGCACTGGCTCAGTTTCGAGAGAGAAATTGTCAAACACTAGAAACTACTGATAAAAATCTTAGAAATGGTCCCAGTGCCCTAGGAGAAGACATGGACCTGTTCCATAGGACTGTCCATGAGGATGTGCCAGAGGGGCTCTCCCGCAGCCTTACCCTGTGTCAGTCTTTGCACAGCTTGCTGGCAGGTTTTGTAGTAAATCTAAGTGAAAGCTATCATAAGCCAAATCCAAGTCATCATTTTTGCTCTCTTTGAACATCAGTTCAGTTCAGTTCAGTCGCTCAGTCGTGTCCGACTCTTTGCGACCCCATGAATCGCAGCACGCCAGGCCTCCCTGTTCATCACCATCTCTCGGAGTTCACTCAGACTCACATCCATCGAGTCAGTGATGCCATCCAGCCATCTCATCCTCGGTCGTCCCCTTCTCCTCCTGCCCCCAATCCCTCCCAGCATCAGAGTCTTTTCCAATGAGTCAACTCTTCGCATGAGGTGGCCAAAGTACTGGAGTTTC
>SJYT01071061.1:0-60213 GCA_006410635.1 Cephalophus harveyi | reverse complement strand
ATCTTTGAACATGGATCACTGTTTATAGACTTGTCTAGTTCAGGTGGCTTCCTGTAACTCCCTATTAGTCCCCGTTTTGGTCTCCACTTCTACTGCTTCCTCTTTCAAAACTATCTTTCTTCCAAACTCTGTTCATACCTCACTGTCCTCATTATAACTATCCTCAAGGAATCTCACTATCTCCCAGGTGTAAATCCTACCTCTATGCTAACGGAACCAGGTCAGATTTTTTCCTGGAGCTCCTCAACTGGTGTGATTAAATGTTCGTGCTCTGGGTGACTATGTATATGTGTCTTGGGTGGATTGTCACACTTAACAACCAAATTGTAATTATACATTTGTATACCTGTCTCCCCAGCCAGACTGTGAGCTTTCATGAGACAGTGTCTTACCCATGTTTGTATTCACTGTTTCTTCCCTAGAACTTGGGACTCAGTGATGTTTAAAATGTTTGTTGTATGAAGGGATGAGATCATCAAAACAAAGAGTGATGAATGAATAAGATATAAGCATAGGGTCACCCAGGGCCTAGTAGATGGACTTTGAATCCAAAACAGAACTTTTAGAATCAATGTTTCACATAGTCATCCATTTGCTCACCCATTACCAAAATAGCAATAAAAATTCCAACTAAATCAATAAATAATCTACATCATCTTGATAGGAGATACTTCATAAAGAGGGTCTCCAAGTAGTGAACAACATACAAATCATTTCCTGAATCATCAGGAAAATGCAAATTAAAACCACAGTGGGTTTACCCATTACCAAAATAGCAATAAAAATTCCAACTAAATCAATAAATAATCTACATCATCTTGATAGGAGATACTTCATAAAGAGGGTCTCCAAGTAGTGAACAACATACAAATCATTTCCTGAATCATCAGGAAAATGCAAATTAAAACCACAGTGGGTTGCCTCTACACACCCTCCAGAATGATTAAATTGAAAACGGCTGAATTTTGCCTAGAATCAGGAATAACTCTGCTCTCTTACACTACAGACGGGAGTGGCAGTTAGTGCCATGTCCTTGGGAGACTGCCCCTGTGCACTAAGGTGGACTGTATGACCCTCTATGGCTCTAGAACTCCACTTGAGCTGTTTATCCAAAAGAAATATGTAACTACATTCATCAAAATATAGGTAATAGACTTTTCATGGTAGTAGTCCAAATTAGCAACTCTCCAAACCCCCATCAAGAGCAGAGAGTATAAACTATAGTATAGTCATATGATGGAATACAATACATACAAACAATAAAATACAATACAGAGCTGAGAATGAATGAACCGTAACTTCACTCAAAAATAATAAGAAACCCGGGAAGCATAATTTTAGGCAAAAGAATATGTACTGTATCATTCCATACATAAAATGTTCAAAAACAGGCAGAATTCATCTACAGTGTTAAAAGTCAGTATAGCACATTGTGGGAGAGTATAGTATATGATATAGTATATTGTGGGAAGGTCAATGACAGCAAAGCCCATAGAAGACATAGAAGACAGTATCTGGATTCTGTCGATGGATGCTTTGTTTCTTGATCTAGGTGTTGGTTATTCAGTGTGTTCATTAATCTGTGTATGATGTGGGCACTTCTCTCTGTGTACTTTAAGTTTCACTTAGAAAGTTTCAAGAGTTATTCTCTCCTTTTCTCTCATAACTAGTACAGATATGGAAATCAACCATGACCATCATACAAAGTAAAGTGCTCTTGAACTTACCTCTTTTAATCTTTTATTTTCCAGGATCAAAGCATCTGTTTTTAGGTCATGAAAATAGATTTCATTTTCTAAGCTTTTTAAAATTTCAAAATGAGCTTTGGTTTTATAGCTTTCATGCTCTCTTAACTGTTTCAACTCCTGCTTCACTTTCTTCTGCTCAAACATAAAATCCACAATTACCTTATAGAGTTCAACTAGTAGGGCACCCAGTGTATTAAGCTGCCTGCACCACATTCAGAGAAGGGTTCTAATTAGAGCTGACCCTTGAACAATGCGGGAGTGAGAGGCACCAACCCCTGCCCAGTCAAAAATCTGGGTATAACTTTACAATTGGTACTCTATTACCAGTTTCACATCTCCTGATTGAAGCAACCACAGACCGTGTACTGCATTCACTGAAAAAAATAATTCATAAATATACGGACACATGCAATTCAAACCTATATTGATAAAGGGCCGACTGTAATTCCATGACCATCAGCAGGGGCTGTGAACATCTTCCCCTGAACAACTTTTAACTCCAAAGCTAATGGACTCTGGGAAGCAAGTCTATGGATCCCAAGTTAAGAGCCGAAGTCAAGCTATTGAGACAACTTCACAAAATAGAATATATTTTGATATATAAACAATTGCCTGGCAAAATGAAGAAGAAGGGGGTTGAATTTATTGAGGTTTTTTCAGGGAGGATTTGATATTTGCTATTTCTCAAAGAATATTGCTTTATGGATTTTTCTGAATTCTCTAGTCAGTTTTAAATTATTATACTGTTATAAATCACATAATCTTTGTATATTCTATAATTGCCCCTAGCAGCATCCTATTAGGAAAATAGAATTATATGTATAATATGTTGTTCTGTTGTTGTTTACTCACTAAGTGGTGTCTGACTTTTTTGCAATCCCATGGACTGTAGCCCACCAGGCTCCTCTGTCCATGGAATTTCCCATGCCATCTACTGGAGTAGGCTGCCATTTCCTTCTGCAGGGGATCTTCCCAACCCAGGCACTGAACCTGAATCTCCTGTGTCTCCTGCATTGGAAGGCAGATTCTTTACCACTGAGCCAATGGAGAAGCTCATATATATAGTATACTTGTAATTTTCCCCTTCATATTTTTCTATTTCCATAACATATTAAAAGTTACTTTGATATCAGTGAATCTCAAAGAATACATTTCATGTTTAATCAACCGCAGAAACATATGTTTATCACTATTGATTATAAAATGTTAAAAGGTAGTAAACATCCATTTACCTGCTCCTGTTTCACTCACTCTCCTAACCCCTACAACACATTATCCTTGTCTTTGCACATTATCCTTGTCTTCATAGGAATTTACCAGAATAACAGATATGAAAAGAAGCTTACAAAGCATAATCCAATCTCTATTTTTAAAGTAGGGCTTCCCAGGTGCTCAGTGACAAAGAATCTGCCTGCAATGCAGGATGCACAGGAGATGTGGGTTCAATCCTTGGGTCAGGAAGATCCCCTGGAGAAGGGCATGGCAACCCACTCCAGTATTCTTTCAGGAGAATCTCCATGGACAGAAGAGCCTGGCGGGCTACAGTCTTTGGGTCACAAAATTGTCGGACACAACTATTACAATTTAGCATGCATGGCACCTTTTAAGTAAGGAAAATGAACCCTCCCCCAGTGAGTGATTTTCCAGTGGTAACAGGTTACGTGTTAATCGCTTCTAAAGCTGATCTCTCTCCCTTTACACATACACACACGTGTATATATGTATACATACATATATATATGTATATATAAATGTCTCCAGCAGAGACGTGGATAGGCTATGGTCTGCTTCAGGGTCGGGGGCAGTGTGGGCACAGGACCTTTTCAAGGATGTCGCCATTATCTTCACTACCCCCGCCATTGTTTGGTTTCAGGTCAAACAACAGGGAGGGAACACAGTCCCGCCCATCAACAGAAAATTGAATTAAAGTTGTACTGAGCATGACCCAACCCATCAGAATAAGACCCAGTTTCCCCCACAGTCAGTCTCTCCCATCAGGAAGCCTCTTATCCTTATCCTTCAGAGGACAGACAGAATGAAAACCACAATCACAGAAAGCTAATCAAACTGATCACATGGACCACAGCCTTGTCTCACTCAATGAAGCTATGAGTCATGCCGTGTAGGGCCACCCAAGATGGACGGGTCATGGTGGAGAGTACCAACAAAACACGGTCCACCAGAGAAGGCAATAGCAAACCACTTCAGTATTTCTGCTCTGACAACTCCATGAACAGCATGAAAAGGCAAAAAGATACGACACTGAAAGATGAACTCCCCAGGTCGGTAGGTGCCCAATATGCTACTGTAGAAGAGTGGAGAAATAACTCCAGAAAGAATGAAGAGATGGAGCCAAAGTGAAAATGCCCAGTTGTGGATGTGACTGGTGATGGCAGTAAAGTCCAAAGTTGTAAAGAACAATGTTGCATAGGAACCTGGAATGTTAGGTCCATGAATCAAGGTAAATTGGAAGTGGTCAAACAGGAGATGGCAAGAGTGAACATAGAAAGGTGAAGTCACTCAGTCGTGTCCGACTCTTTGCGACCCCATGGGCTGTATGTAGCCTACCAAGCTCCTCCATCCATGGGATTCTCCAGGCAAGAATATTGGAGTGGGTTGCCATTTCCTTCTCCAGGGGATCTTCCTGACCCAGGGATCGAACCCAGGCCTCCTGCATTGGAGGCAGATGCTTTAACCTCTGAGCCACCAGGGAAGCCCAGGAATCAGTGAACTGGCTCATTGGGAAAGACCCTGATGCTGGGAAAGATTGAAGGCAAGAGGAGAAGGGGATGACAGAGGATGAGATGGTTGAATGGCATCACCAACTTGATGGACATGCGTTTGAGACGGCTCCAAGAGTTGGTGATGGACAGGGAAGCCTGGCACGCTGCAGTCCAAGGGGTCACAAAGAGACGGACATGACTGAGTGACTGAACCGAACAGAACTGAACTAAAATGGACTGGAATGGTGAAATTAGTTCAGATGACCATTGTATCTAATACTGTGGACAAGAATCCCTTAGAAATGGAGTAACCATCATAGTCAACAAAAAAGTCTGAAATGCAGTACTTGGGTGCATTCTCAAAAATGACAGAATGATCTCTGTTTCCAAGGCATACCACAGTAATCCAAGTCTATGCCCCAACCAGTAATGCTGAAGAAGCCAAAGCTGAACCATTTTTTGAAGACCTATAAGACCTTCTAGAATTAACAGCCAAAAAGGATGTCCTTTTCGTCATAGGGGACTGGAATGCAAAAGTAGGAAGTCAAGAGATACCTGGAGTAACAGGCAAATTTGGCCTTGCAGTACAAAATGAAGAGGGCAAAGGCTAACAGAGTTTGGCCAAGAGAACACACTGGTCATAGCAAACATTCTCTCCCAACAACACAAGAGATGACTCTACACATGGACATCACCAGGTGGTCAATACTGAAATCAGGTTGATTATATTCTTTGCAGCCAAAGATGGAGAAGCTCAATACAGTCAGCAAAAACAAGATGGGGAGCTGACTGTGGCTCAGATCATGAACTCCTTATTGCCAAATTCAGACTTAAATTGAAGAAAGTAGGGAAAACCACTAGACCATTCAGGTATGACCTAAATCAAATCCCTTATGATTATACAGTGGTAATAACAAATTCAAGGGATTAGATCTGATAGACAGAGTGCCTGATGAACTATGGATGGAGGTTCATGACACTGTACAGGAGGCAGTGATCAAGACCATCCCCAAGAAAAAGAAATGCAAAAAGGCCAAATGGTTGTCTGAGGAGGCCTTACAAATAGCTGAGAAAAGAAGAGAAAATGAAAGGCAAAGGAGAAAAGGAAAGATATATCCATTTGAATGCAGAGTTCCAAAGAATAGCAAGGAGAGATAAGAAAGCCTTCCTCAGCAATCAACACAAAAAAATAGAGGAAAACAATAAAATGGGAAAGACTAGAGATCTCTTCAAGAAAATTAGAGATACCAAGGGAACATTTCATGCAAAGATGGGCTCGATAAAGGACAGAAATGGTATGGACCTAACAGAAGCAGAAGATATTAAGAAGAGGTGGCAAGAATACACAGAAGAACTATACAAAACAGATCTTCATGACCCAGATAACCAAGATGGTGTGATCACTCACCTAGAGCCAGACATCCTGGAATGCGAAGTCAAGTGGGCCTTAGGAAGCATCACTATGAACAAAGCTAGTGGAGGTGATGCAATTCCAGTTGAGCTATTTCAAATCCTCAAAGAGGATGCTGTGAAAGTGCTGTACTCAATATGCCAGCAAATTTGGAAAACTCAGCAGTGGCCACAGGACTGGAAAAGGTCAGTTTTCATTCCAATCCCTCTAGAGATCTCTTCAAGAAAATTAGAGATACCAAGGGAACATTTCATGCAAAGATGGGCTCGATAAAGGACAGAAATGGTATGGACCTAACAGAAGCAGAAGATATTAAGAAGAGGTGGCAAGAATACACAGAAGAACTATACAAAACAGATCTTCATGACCCAGATAACCAAGATGGTGTGATCACTCACCTAGAGCCAGACATCCTGGAATGCGAAGTCAAGTGGGCCTTAGGAAGCATCACTATGAACAAAGCTAGTGGAGGTGATGCAATTCCAGTTGAGCTATTTCAAATCCTCAAAGAGGATGCTGTGAAAGTGCTGTACTCAATATGCCAGCAAATTTGGAAAACTCAGCAGTGGCCACAGGACTGGAAAAGGTCAGTTTTCATTCCAATCCCTAAGAAAGACAATGCCAAAGAATGTTCAGACTACCGCACAGTTGAACTCATCTCACACACTAGCAAAGTAATGCTCAAAATTCTCCAAGCCAGACTTCAACAGTACATGAACCGTGAATTTCCAGATGTTCAGGCTGGATTTAGAAAATGCAGTGGGACCGGAGATCAAATTGCTAACAACCATTGGATCACAGTAAAAGGAAGTGAGTTCCAGAAAAACATCTACTTCTGCTCTATTGATTACGCTAAGCCTTTGTGTGGATCACAACAAACTGGAAAATTCTTAAAGAGATGGTAATACCAGACCACCTTACATGCCTCCTGAGAAATATGTATGCAGATCAAGAAGCAGAAGTTAGAACTGGACATGGAACAAGAGGCTGGTTCCAAATTGGTAAAGGAGTACGTCAAGGCTGTACATTGTCACCCTGCTTATTTAACTTATATGCAGAGTACATCATGAGATATGCTGGGCTGGATGAAGCAAGGTGGAATCAAGATTGCTGGGAGAAATATCAATAACCTCAGATATGCAGAAGACACCACCCTTATGGCAGAAAGCAAAGAAGAACTAAAGAGCCTCTTGATGAAAGTGAAAGAGGAGAGTGAAAAAGTTGGCTTAAAGCTCAACATTCAGAAAACTAAGATCATGGCATCTGGTCCCATCACTTCATGGCAAATAGATGGGGAAACAATGGAAATAGTGAGAGACTTAATTTTGGGGGGCTCCAAAATCACTGCAGATGGTGACAGCATCCATGAAATTAAACGACATTTGCTCCTTGTAAGAAAAGCTATGACCAACCTAGACAGCATATTAAAAAGCAGAGACATTATACTTTGCCAACAAAGTTCCATCTAGTCAAAGCTATGGTTTTTCCAGTGGCCATGTACGGATGTGAGAATTGGACTATAAAGAAAGTTGAGTGCTGAAGAATTGATTATTTTGAACTGTGATGTTTGAGAAGACTCTTGAGAGTCCCTTGGACTGCAAAGAGATCAAAACAAGTCAATCCTAAAGGAAATCAGTCCTGAATATTCATTGGAAGGACTGATGTTGAAGCTGAAACTCCAATACTTTGGCCACATGATGTGAAGAACTGACTCATTGGAAAATACTCTGATGCTGGGAAAGACTGAAGGCAGGAGGAGAAGGGGATGACAGAGGGTGAGATCATTCGTTGGCATCACCGACTCAATGGACATGAGTTTGAGCAGGCTTCGGGAGTTGGTGATGGACAGGGAAGCCTGGCGTGCTGCAGTCCATGGGGTCACAAAGAGTCAGACTCCACTGAGCTACTGAACTGAACTGAACATATATATATATACACACACGTGTATCTATATACAAGTGTGTATGCTGTGACTAAAAATTTCAAAACATTGGTTTAATAGGGTAACTTTAAACAATGCGACTTTCTTGAAAACTCTAGTGGTGGTAGGTAAGTACTATTGTCTATATATACACCAATATTCTAATAAAAGGAAAAAAGAATGAATATATTGATACTTTACCGTGTTGTTAATATATCTTATAAAGTCTCTTGTAAATTGAGAAATATTATTATTCAGTAAAATTTGTTCATTTTTTTGTGCTATAAAGAAGGAGAGAAAAAATAACTACTCACAATGTTATTAAATAAAAGAAAATAAGACATATACTTGGTTTTAAAAGCCAAATACTATTTTAAAGATTATGATCAAAATCAGAAGTCAGGTGCTCTCCAATGCTGTTTCCACCCCTGTGTTTGACTCTTCAGAATCAACCATTTTTTACTCATTTTTACTTTTTCCTCTTCCATTAAAACTTTCTTTCTGAAAAACTTTTTCTTTATAAAAATTTTTTCCTACTTACTTCCTGATATAGTAGAGGAGGACATAAACACTTCCTCCTACCGTCACATCTCCCGTGAACACTCACAGCCTCCATGCTTGCTTCCTCTAACCTCCTCATTAATTACAGATTTTGTTTAAATGAATTCCAACTGTTCAGATCATTATGATAATGCAGTTTATTCACTGATGAGACAAATGGTACAGTATGACTACGTTTCTTTTCTTGTATAGTTTTTGTTTGTTTTTCCTGGAGTTAAAAATTATCTCACTTAAAAAAAAAATGCTTAGTTTTCCATGTATATATCATTGAGTCACACCAAAATCTATAATAGACTTGTAAACTCTTTCTGAAAGTTACCTCCCATGTGGTCAGACACGTCAGGCAGTCCATCAGTTCCATTCTTCTGCCCTCCCACACTGTCTTCTGTGTATTTTTCTTTAGCCCTACTGCAAAGCTGACCTCCTGAGACTTCCCCTTGCATCTCTCTCATGTTAGACCTCCTGCTTTTTGAAACTCATACCCTCTTCTTTCTCTTGATTTATTTCTTCTATTTGTTGAAGCAAATTTTGTGTAGCTTCCTGAGACACAGTAGATGAGGTCTCATATATCTAAATATATCTCTGTTCTACGTCTCTAGTTGACTGATAGTTCGGATGGGTATCTAACATAGGAAATTTTTTTCTCTCAAAATTTTGAAGGCAATGTCTTCTAAATTCTACTGTTATATTGATGCTAAGAAGTCTGAAACCATTCTGGCACCTAATCTTTTGTGTAAAATCTTCTTTTTCTCTCTAGAAGCCTTTACAATCTTCTTCTTTTTTTTTTTTCCTCCTGAAATCCAGGGATGTGGCTTAGTTAGTGTCTTTTCTTTCATATATTGTACTGGGAATCTGATAGGCCCTCTCAAATAGGAAATTCATATGTCCAATTCTGAGAAATATTTTTGTAATATTTTATTGATAACTTTATACTTTCCATTTTTCTCTGTCTTTCCTGTTAGTTAGATATTTGACATCTCAGAATAGTTTTATAATTTCCTTACCCTTTATCCTGTTATCTCCTTGTCTTTTTTCTATTTTTGGAGAAATCTTAACTTTTTTATAATCCTCATTGAATTCTAAAATTTTAGTTGTTACATTTTTTATTTCTACTCTTTCATGTTCTCTGTTCTTTTAAGCATCTTGGTTTTTCATAAATCCAATATCTTATTTTATTTCTCTAAGAATACACCTTTAAGATATATTCTCTATAACAGAAAAAATATATATTCTCTGCAACAAATAGAGAATATATATGCATTATATATAATAATATATAGAGAATATGTACTCCCTGAGAATCCATATTATGTTCTTTGTGTTGTCCATGTTTCTAGCAAATTCTCTTTCCATCTGCTTTAGTTTCTGTCATCCATGTTGGAGTTTTTTCCTGAGATGTCTGGTGATCTTTGACTATCTAATCCTATTTATGAGTAAGGGACTAAAAGGTTTAGTTCCTACGACCTGAAGCACATTGCTCTCATGTCCCCTTTCCTTCTTTTCTCCTGCCTTCCCTTCTACTCTCTTCAGTGTTTTACCCCTTTGTTTTGACTTAAGAGAATCAGTCCTTGCAGTATACTGCAATATATTGCTTACTTTTATACTCATAGTGTTTCTTATATCCCCCACCAGTGCAAGAAGGGATGGAGAAAAGTTGCAGAAGTAGATATCTGGCAGCAGAATATATACACATTGTAAGTCTTGCTAAAAGTGGTAAAATATGAAGAAAACTTAACTGGGTTAACCAAATGAAAACCTGGCAAAAGTGGAAACCAACTGGGGACTGGGAACCAGACCAATTACCTGGGCATTTATTCTTATTTTCTTAAAAATCCACCCTCTTTGACGATTATCACTATTCACTTTGAATTCTGCTTCACATTTCAGCATACAGGCTTCCATGTGACTGTCCTGTTTTGACACACTGTTTTAATTGCTATCTGCATAGTCATCTTTGCCAGCTGGTCAGTCCCACCACAGTGCACATTTTTTACTCCCATTCCAGTACTTTCTGTAATTTTGGTCCTGGCCTCCTGATTCTAACGGCATTTCTTCTATCATCTAGAAGATAGAAATACTGGAAGTTGTCCTGCTCTTTAAGAACCTAAATTCTTGGATAATGATCCTTCACTCCCCAGATTCAAGACAAGAGTCACACCTCTAGGATGGTTCTAGATCTGAACTTTGGGATTCAGGTTTAGATGACCACAGCCAACTTTTTGGGGAGAATAATTGTTTTTTATATTAAACACACACATGGTTGTGCCATGCACTAAAACCCAAAACATGTGTTCAGACACATTTCATATCCTGTTTGAAGCCCCCAAATCTGAGACAAGTTCTCATCTATCTCTGCCTTAGGGTTAGATTAGGGAAAAAAATCTAAGGAGTGCCTATTTGATAAATGGTTAAAGTCACAGCTGGAAAAGATATAATTTGTAAATTTATGTTAAGAAACATAATACATTTTCCACATGGTAGAAGGTAAAGAAATTGGTTCTACCTTTACCAAGTACAGACAGAAACTATATAATATAGTTGTTACTAACTCTTAGTTTTAAATAGTCTTTAAAACAGTAGAAGAAAAATCTGACAAGAGTTAACAGTAAGATTGTGGTGTGGAGAAGAGGAAACTAGAAGAGGCAAAAACTAGAGAATGGAGAATTAAAGATAATGGAAAAAGCTTGAGAGAATTTCACTATTGGCTTGTGATGAATGGCCCACATTGTGTTAGCAGACAACAGTGAAATCCGTACCTGGGCTTGAAGTCAGTTACTAAGTATTTCATATCTACCTGTAACAGTTTCAACGAGATTTTGAAATTTTCTGTTTTTGTCTGTGAATTCCTCTTCTGCCACATGAAGCTGTGGAAGACACTCGTCTAATTCAACTTCCTTTTCTTTGCTAATTTGCACTTCTTCAGCGAATCTTTGCTTGAAAGACAGAAAGCTGATTGTGAGGTATGATTATGGAGAATTCACACAATATTCTAGAGTAGAAGGTAAGTTCATTGATGTGGAAACTTCTGTCTTGGACACTTCTTATTCTAAGTTGCCTAGAAAGATGACATTTGTTGGCTGACTCACTGACTCTGGCAATCTATAATGTTAGGAGATAAATTCGCTGGGCTCTCCAAAGATCCTTTCAGTTCTATAGCTTGACTGCTATGGTTCTATTGCTGTTACCTTATATGTGCCCTAAAACATATTTGAGAAACTTTCTTTTGATTGATCATACATTATGAAACCTGGAGGAGGGCATGGCAACCCACTCCGGTATTCTTGCCTGGAGAATCCCATAGACAGAGAAGCCTGGGGTGCTACAATCCATGGGGTTGCAAAGAGTCAGACACAACTGAGTGACTAAGCATAAGCACAGTAAAACAAAATATATGCCAGCTCTAAGAAATGTGGATGTAAGTAAGAAATGGGGAGGGGGTATTAATAAATGGATATAATACTTCAATAAATGGGTTAAAAGTGCCCAAAGCAAAACATGAACATGCCTGCTTACTTATTCAAACTCAGGTTTTATTTAGTTTCAAATGGAATATAGTTGAGTCTCTCCTAGAAAGTCAGGATGGACTTAAACTAATGACTAAGGCAAAAACAGTCAACTGACATGTACTATCCACTCTCCTGTCCTGTCAGGACCCCTGAGTTTTAGCTGAGCAGATGGCTGCCAACGAGAGTGATTTATCAGCTTTCCTACCAGGTTGGTGTGACCCAGTGAGTCTGTGAGCAGAAGTGAGGTATGCCATTTCTGGGTCCTGACCCTAAAACAGGAAAAGGTATATGCCTCTTGGGTCCTTCCTCTTTCCCCTTGCTGGAAGAGGATGAGAATGGAAGCTGACACTTGGACCCACAGATGTTAGCCTCATGCTGAGGATGGCAGAGCTGCCTTTCCAGCCCTCAACCCCCTCCCTTCAGCCTGTACCAGGGAAGAGAAATAAAAATCTTTCTTCTGTAATGACCATGTCAGGGGCTTCTTAACTAGATACTAAGACTCTTAAGATTTAAACAGGCCACACCTGATCCAGTTTACTTTCATTTTTTATTTTTATCTAAGCCGAACACGAACATAATTTAAAAGAAACCTAAATGCCAGTAACATCAGGCCTGTCTCCCCAACAAGAGGTGCCCTTTCAACATAGCCAACCTGAGGCTAATGTCCATTGACCCCACCAAGGTGATAACTCAGCCCAAGAGAAAGAGTCCCACAGGGGTAGATGTGAAGTCCTCCCTGGCTTAGAAGCCTCATGTTCAAATTGGAGCCAACATCTCTTGGGCATACCTTCCAGGTCCATACCAGGGACATGCCCTTTTAAAAGAGGCACCAAATCCAGGAAAGCCCAATGCTCTGGTTTCCCATTAGTTATTCTCCTGGTCAAGATGCAGCACACCAATAAAGTGTTGTTCTGCGCAAGCAATGCTGCCTGATAATACCACTGAGAATCCATCTTTATCAGGTTACCAGGGGAAGGAGCCAGAAAATTAAGCCAAAATCAATTTCCCAATAAGAGACAGAGGATTGTTAACCCTTCAGTGCACATCTTGCTTATGTTCACTGTATTTTGGCCTCTTTTTGATAGAGCACCTTGCTTGCCCTAATTACAATAATACAGCGATTTAATGGCCTGATATGTCCCCTTCCATATAGTCATTAGAATCCTTATGAATAACACAGAAAGACAAAAACAACATAAAACACCATAATATAAAATTATTACAATATAGAATCAGGAGTAAATTTCTCCAGACTGCACTGTTCAGAAACTCAATCATGTATTACCTATACTATGTTCTCTAAAATAAGAATGGCCTAATAATGGCTGCCTTCCTCACATAAGGAAGTATGTGCATACTTTAATTCATTCCCATGCCTGCACAAGGGTTAGGCTGCCAGCACCACCCTAACAAGAAACCATGCTCTTGTTTTACGCTTGGAGAGAGGACTGGGTACCAGGTGCTGCTGCAGCTCAGGCAAGGGGGTGTTTGCCTGCTGGCTCGGCTTCTTGGAGGTGGGCAGTTTCTTCAGATCATTCAAATTCTCCCTCAGCTTCCCTGTGTCCTGAGCCATGTGCATATGTAGCCCAGTGATAAAAGACTCACTATGAAACCTACTGATTTCGTGTTCCCTCCCTGTGAATTTGGGCTCTGTCCATCCAGAGGTCTTACTACTGGTGAGAATGATCCCACCAAGGGTACAATAATACTCCCATAAAGCAAAATCTGAGGTTGCTGCTGCTGCTGCTGCTAAGTCGCTTCATTCGTGTCCGATTCTGTGCGACCCCATAGACGGCAGCCCAACAGGCTCCCCCGTCCCTGGGATTCTCCAGGCAAAAGAGTACCGGAGTGGGGTGTCATTGCCTTCTCTGAAATCTGAGGTTATTGCCTCTCAATTTTGGGCTCCTCATGCCAATTGAACTAAAGGCAGAAATGGGTTCCAATGTGCCTGGGGTTATTGATGATGATTTTCAAGAGGAAAAGGGATTTATAATAGTAGCACCCAGGCTGCCATCTGTCCATATCTTTGTATAAATGAGGCACATGTGGCCACAGCCCTGCAGGGGACACATAGCCTGGCAAACAGACTATCTGCAAAAATTTTCTTATCTGCAGTCTTACACTTCTAATTTATTTATTTTGCCTTATTTCATTGTATAAGCTTGAATGCAATGTTAAATGGTGTCCTTGTCTTACTCCTGACTGTCCTCACTGGTTTATCATTAAGTGTAATGGGTATACTCTGTCATCTCTGTTTCAAAAATCATCTGAGATGATGACTACCTCTGACCACCCCTCAGTTACTATTCTAAGTCAAACTACTTGGCATATTGATCTCACTTCCTAATTGGTCTTCCTGTATCCACCACTGCTTTCCTAAATTCTGTTGAATACAGCAACTAGAGTGATCCTATTTAAATGAAAGCCATATTATTTCAGAATAAATAATCTTCACTCAGAACCTTCCAATGGCTTCCCAGCCCATGCAGAGCAAAAGACAATGTATTCACGAGGACCCATAATGAGGGGCAGGCCTGGAGTTGCCCCTTTTAGATCTCCCCTCAAGGAAGAATCCACTGGCCTATGACAAGGAAAGTGGCTAGCTGAGAGCCTCCAGGGTGGTTGGCTCCTTCAGAGTGACCTTGGCTATCTAGCCAAGACCATGCTCTTTAGTGGCCTCCAACTAATTGTGTGAGCAAGGAGATGGAACAAGGGTGAGGCCATTTCTGCCCAAGGCGGGCCTCTTCCTATGGACAATCCTGGCTTTGGAGCTCCCTAGAGAGAGTTTGCAGCCTACATAGTGGCCCCTAGTCCTTTCATAGGCATCACACCCTAATAAACCTAACTCCATGTCAGCATCTGCTTCTCGAAGATGAGTCCCCACCCGGCTGGCACTCTCCCCTATTCTGCTGCCACCACGCTGCCTCCCTGTCATCCCTCAAATAGAAAGTCTTGTCTCAGAACCTTCAGGCTCAGCACGTCCTCTGCCTGGAGCCACCTTCTCCAGATGTTTGCACATCACACTTCCTCATATCCTTCAGGGCTTCTCTGACTCCCTGTTTAAAAGGGCACATAGACTGCATTATATACACTCACCCCCGTGTACTTTCCTATTTTTATTTTCTCTATAGCATTTATTGCCATAGAAAATATCACATGTTCTACTGTTTGTTTTCAGTCACCCCCCATCCCAATGGAATGTTTCATAAGGACAAAGCTCTTTACCTGTTTCCCACCTCTCTTTTACAAATTTCTGTTTTTCAAGATTTAGGATACTGAGCACCTCGACATGCTGTGGCCAATGGAGAAATGCCCTCCACCTTGTGGCTTCTTCCTTCTGTCCCTTCTAATTTTGTACGCGTTTGTGCAATGCTTTTTTTCCCTTGTTTTTTCCCTGAGCTGTGCCAGTTTCCATTTCCCCTCTTGCTATTTCTGGCCATCCCCTTCTGACGTCTCTTCCCTGAGTTCCTGTATTTCCATACTGCTAATCTTCCTTGGCACCTCTGTGAACTTTTTTCTGAATTCACAGATGAATGTTGAATCATCATAGTTTTCAACTGTTCCAGAACGATTTTATGAAAGTTTCATTCCCCCTTCACCTGTTTTTCTCATAGTATTTTTGTGCAGAAGATTTATCTGCTTCTAGAATTGACTTTTTCTGGGACCAGTTATCTGCAGAGGGTTTCTGCAGGACATGGTAGAGTGTGTGTGGCCATGGTGGAGGGTGGAGAGTGGGCTTGGATCAGGGGAAGATCTAAACTTTGAAATGTAAGGACTGCCTGTTCCCTTGCTACAGCAAGGCACTGCTGCCTTCAAATAAAGCTCCTCTTTGGGGTAGCCAGGCCTTTTTCCCTCTCTTCAAACTGAATTAAGTTCAGGAAGCCTTCTATTACCATCTCTTTACTTCTCTGCTACTTTATTAATGGTGGTCTCCAAGAAACATGCCCTTGCCTGTCAGGGTAACACCAGCACCTTGAAAAGGTTTTTGTTTTCTGTTGTGTTTCCACTCTCTGCCCTGTGAGTCTTTCTCTCCAGCATCCATGTTCTATTCTATCCAAGAGCAGCCCCTGGAAGTTTCCAGGTCAATACCATGCCCTCTCTTTAAGGAGAACCTCTGAGATTGCCCTTCTTGGTCTCCCTCACCCTTCATTCCTCTCCCCCACTGTCTCCTCTTTCAGCTCTGCATGATTTTCTCCAACACTCCACCTTATCTCCATGAATTTTTGCCAGCACTTCTACATAACTTGGAGTGTGTGATATTTTTTTAACTAAAAAAGTATTTCTTGTTGCTCTATTTCTTTTTTAGGAAAAGAAGAAATATTCAGAATTTAATTGTAGTCTTGTTCAAACTAGAAGATTTACTTTACATTTAACTGAATGGTTGGGGAGATACCTTGGAGAAGGGAAAGGCTACCCACTCCAGTATTCTGGCCTGGAGAATTCCATGGACTGTATAGTTCATAGGGCCTCAAAGAGTCGGACACGACTTTCACTAACTGAATAGCATGAAATATACCCTCCCCTTCATACAGCCACATAAAATTGTTCTTAGATATAAAATAAAACTTACTTCAAACTTGCTTAATTCTTGAATTAACTTTTGTTCTTTGATAACAAATGCATCTTCCTCTTGTTTTAATTCTAATGTAAGTTGTTCAATCTGTGCCAAAAATTCGTTGATATCGTTTTCTCTAACACTGGTCTAATTAGGGGAAAAATGAGAATTTATCAAATGTCTTGTAGCAGTCAGTATTAATATTTTCAAACCATCAGATAAATTAATACCTTTCTGCATGACATTTGGCTAATTTGTCTCAGTAACTACTGGAGAGGGAGGGATGTTTTTTCCTTTCAGAGATAAATTTCGTCACCAAACGACATGTGTAAATGACATTAGGAAATTAGGCATGGAACTAGTAGGGGCTGGAGGGTAGGCAGAGGATAAATATAGGAGCTAAATAAATGATGTTTAGTCCCTTTATTTTTAGAGATAGTTTCCCTAAACACTGTCCTCAAGTTTTAGTTACATACTTCAAAATCATATTCTGGAGAGAATTGCTACTTTGCTAAATTCCTACAGTTAATACATAGCAAATGGATACATTTCTTAAGAAAGTTACATAATTTACTCTAGACATGAAATCAGCAATAAGGTAAAGTGTAATGAAATACTGAAGATTACTGATATGCAATCAATATAGGGAGCGGACACAAGCTCCTTGAGTTCCTTTACCTCTTCCATTAATTCACTGCGCCTATTTTCAGCTTCTTGAATTTTATCTATAAGTTCTTTTATTTCATTTCTTATATTTTTGACCCAACGTGCATGTTTTTTTCGCAAACAAGCTATTTTCCACTGAGTTATAATACTGGAGATTAGAACAAAAAGAATTATCGTCAAAATGACATCACAGTTCATTGAAAAGATGAAGGAATTCAAAACAAAACAAATCGTATTATGATCATACAAAATTATCTGTGCTATTGATGATGCAGACTAGGCACAAAATTATTTTTAGCTGAAAAAATAAGACAAAACGTTAACTGCCCAAGTGGCATCTCTGCAAGCTGCCTCACATGAAGTTGTGTCAGTGCACCCAGCAGGACGGTGGACAAACCACACTTGATAGCTCACCTCCTCTAGAAAAGGATAGAAGTGGGGAAGGCTCAGGGGTTGGTGAAAAAAGAGGAGTCCCAGACAGAAATGGTAAAGGAATTACCTAAATTACTCAAAGTGCTAGTAAGAAGTCTCAAGCTTCTGAATTCTCAAACTTTTCTCTCCACTACAACATAAAAAAGATAACTAGAGAAGAGTAAAGATGTGCAACTAGAGTCTGATAAATAGTATAACAACAATGACAACAACAATAAAATATATCTAAGTTTCTGCGGGTGTTTTCTAGGTGCTGGGCACTGGGCTATATACTTCACATAGATCACCTCATTTATCATTCACGCAATCTTACAAGGTGGGTACTACTATCATTCCTCACTTTATAGGGATGGGAGCAGAGAGATATTAAATAACTCAGCCCTGGTCATAGAGCTAACAAGAGGCAAAGCACCCAAAGTAGTCCATCTGCTGAGACTGTGTGCTTAACCACTCTCCTCTGTCCCTTCACATCACCTTCCTTACTGGTCCACATAGGCACCTGGCTGAGTAAGACTCATTATCACAAATCTTGACAATTATACTCTGGTGACTTCACATGACTGAAATGAAAAACTTTGTTTCTGTTCAATGAACAAAATATCAAACTAACAAACACATCTAGAGCCAAGAGAACTCACACAATTTAATTTTGTGGGAAATAACTTCCACGGACTCTAGCAACCAACAAGCACTCTTATTTTTTCCAACTTTGGGGCACTGTTAATTAAGATAACATACAGTACTTATGATATAAATAAGCTTTTTTTTTTTTTTTACCATCTCTGAGTTTCTCTTTCCATGTTCTCATTCAGGATTTTTATTTGTTTCCGATATACTTCCTTTGTTGCTCTAAAAATAAGAAAAACATATTGGATTTTGCATTTATGGGAGCTGTTAAATGTATAATAGACTTAATGTATAACTCTTCACAATAATGCAACCTTATTGTGGTAGCACAATAAGGCTACCATCTAATTGGGAGACAAAACAAACCAGCACAACTGAAGATTTTAGTGCCAGACTAATGGAAAGACAATTACAATTTTTTGGCCAGTGCAAACTGATTTTGCAAGTTTTGAAGCCAAGAATAAGGAAGAACAGATTCTGGCGAGGCAGTTGAGGACAGGTTATTAAAGAATAATATTTAATAAAGGGAGGAACATGGAGGTGATATCTCACCAAGGAAAAGACATCATCATTTGCAAACACACAGAGGAAAGGAGCAGCTAGTCAGGACGCTTGGGACTAAGACAAACTTATTGCATACAGAGGACATGAAGGGAAATAACTCTATGACATAGGAAGGATTTAGGTCAACAAATTGGTGAAAGTGAAGTGAAAGTGAAGTCGCTCAGTCGTGTCCGACTCTTCATGACCCCATGGACTATATCCTACCAGGCTCCTCTGTTCATGGAATTTTCCAGGCAAGAGTACTGGAGTGGGTTGCCATTTCCTTAGGAACTCTGGATTTTAGACTGAGTTCTGATTTGCTGCAATGTATAATTTAGACCTTATACATGGGTATTGGGGCCTTCCCTCATAGCTCAGATGGTAAAGAACCTGCCTGCAATGAGGAGACTCAGGTTCAATCCCTGGGTTGGGGAAGATCCCCTGGAGAAGGAAATGGCAACCCACTCCAGTATTCTTGACTGGGAAATCCCATGGACAGAGGGGCCTGGTGGGCTACAGTCCATGGGATCTCAAAAGAGTTGGACATGACTGAGCTACTGTAAATTTCACTTTCTCCCATAACTTAGAAGACTTAGAGACTCTAACGTAGGGATTAGAAGCAGCTTATGTAGAACTCAGCACCTGTCTATCTTTTCATTGAAAGATTCAATGATAATGACCTTTCTGGACTGTAAAACAGAGATAGTCAATTATGAACCTCCTTTTCTATAGTATATTCCAAATTTTATAGGTTTGTTACCATTTATTAAGAAATAAATGCTGAAGAATGAAGATTAAAATGTTCAAAGGCAATAAACATACCGATGAAGCTCGTTGAGAGTAATAAGTCCTTCTTCCATATTTTTGATGTCTACTTTTCTTTTTGATACGAAGTTTTCTTTCTGAGCTATAAATGCCAGTTGTTTTTGATTTCTACCATGAAAAAATAGTTATCATATGTTGAACGTTGAAATCATTTTTAACTCCTTAGCATAAGAAAATATGCAATCAAAAACAAGAATTCAAAAAGTAGTTTGAAAATTTCAGTTCAGGAACTATTTACCAGATAAATTAGTAAAAAATAGAAACAAAGTTTTTTCCTATAAGTGGCTAACTCTAAATTTATGAAAATCTTCAAGCCATGAAAAGAACATTAATTGTAAAAGTAACCATAAAACCGTGAGAATAGTTCAGTAGCACTTTGCCTTGCTGAGTGAGTGTGTCTCTTTTGATGAATTTATCAATTCTGGTATTTTATTTTGGAAAATGTGAAAGAATCAATCAGACTAACTTTAGATAGTGGTCTACCTCTTCTTAGCAGTGCGATCTTGAAAAGAAGCTTCACCTATGGATGAGCCTCAGTTTTGCCATCCATAAAATGGGGACCATAATACCTATCTCACTAGTGATAAGAATTTAAATGAAATGTAAAGTGCTGAAGCCAGTGAGAAGCACCCATGAGAAATTCTATGAAAAATGATTATTTTTTGTCCCTAACTTACAGAGTGAATAACGGAAAGTTTATGATTTTGTTCAAATTTCCAGACATTGATAGGAGGCACCTGCCTATTACAGGAAGCACTTTATCTAAGCATCTCATCTTCAAAACGTCTATGGACTGAATTGTGTCCTCCTACAAATTCATATGTTGAAGCCCTAGGCCCCAGTGAAATGGTATTTGAAGATGGGGCCTTTGGGAAGAGATTAGATCTATATGAGGTCATGAGGGTAAAGTCCTCATGGTGAGATTAGTGCCCTCATAAGCAGAGATACCAGACAGCTCTGTCTCTCTGTCTCCCTTCTGTGAGAAGATGGTTGACCATCTTCTTGATGCAAGTTAGGAAGAGAGTTCTCACCAGAATCTGGCCATGCTGGCACCCAGATGTCAGATGTCCAGCCTCCAGAACTATGAGAAATAAATTTCTGTCATTTAAATCTCCCTGTCTATGGTAATTTGTTATGGCAGCCCAAGCTGAAGAGGACAAATACCAATAACAGTAGTAAATGTTTCAGGGCTACAAATATTTGTCACCAGAACATTTTATGATTCAAACTGATAACTTAGTATTGATCTAAGGAAGTTATTGTCTGAAGAATACTAACTGTATCATTCTTAGTAGGGTATTCAATTGAATGAGAAATTATGATTATAGTAACTCTCTGTATTGTAAATGCTACAACAATGACCATAAATTCAGCTTCTCATAAGTGGGCCTGGACACCATAATTACACTTCCATGTGACTTAATTTTAAGTGTGCTGCCACTGTTAAGTCGCTTGAGTCGTGTCTGACTCTCTGTGACCCCATAGATGGCAGCCTGCCAGGCTCCTTCATCCCTGGGATTCACCAGGCAAGAACACTGGAGTGGGTTGCCATTTCCTTCTCCAATGCATGAAAGTGAAAAGTGAAAGTGAAGTCTCTCAGTCGTTTCCGACTCTTCGCGACCCCATGGACTGCAGCCTACCAGGCCCCTCCGTCCATGGGATTCTCCAGGCAAGAGTACTGGAGTGGGTTGCCATTGCCTTCTCCAGATTATTATTTATATAATTCACTAGGAAAACACTGGTGAATGCCCATTACCTGCTAAGCAATGGACAAGATCCTGAGGATATGGTGCTAAGATGGAGCAACTGCGCTGATCTGTCATAGCTCAGTGGGACAAAGTGATGTGGACGCAGGTGATAACAATGCAATGACTAATGAAAAGGAGTGACCTCAGAGGGATGCTTCATAGGGATCATTCTGGTGAGAAGGAGATAGATAAGTTAGGGGTGGTAAAACAGAAAGTGGGAAGAACTTCTGAGAGGTAGGCCGAAGCAAAGAGGCTAAAAGGGGGTGAAAACAGTGGAGCTGGATAGAAGGACAGGATATATGTGAGAAATATTTGGGAGGTGGAACTGACAAACATTGGTGCTTCCTGGTAAAATACAGGAGTTTCCTTGAATAATTTCCCATTCTCTGGGTTAGGGGATTATGTCAATGACCAGACCTTTTTCTGAGATAGGAAATTTAAGTGCAGAACCAGTTTCTGATGACAGTAGATCTTAGTTTCTCTAGGCTGTCTTATGGAGTAAAAACAGGGTCATTCTTTCAAGAATCTGATGTAGAAGTAAAAATAATAGGTTTGCTGTTTATGGATTTGATCTGACCCGTATGAGGAAAGCATTATTCAGTATGTATAGAGGCAAATTTGGGGCATATTTATGACTGGATAAAGAATATTTCACTGTTGTCAATAGATTTTAAAACTAGGATAAGCTTAAATGGAGACGCAACCCATAACTATAGTATGTTGAGTCATGTATAGCTCATGGATAGAAACATACTCAGAATAAATTTTCCGTTTCTGCATGAAAACTTTATCCTCTTCATTTAAGACAATCTTATATTGTCTGGAAATGGTTTGCAATTTCTCTCGTAGAGCTTTGTTCTCTAAACGACTTTTGTGTAACTTTTCAGTCATCTAGGGAAAAAAAAAAGGAACTGAAGTAGAGGATTTGTGTCATGGTTTCTTTGATGGGCAACTCACTAGAGCACTGGGCATATTACTTAACACTCATATAAGACTATGCCTTAAATGTTGAGTGATATAATTCTACATCAGATATTAATTGTACACTTGGGGCCTCAAATATGACAAATGTGTAGAAAGGTAATAAACACTGATGAGAAACCATAAAGTAATAATCATATTGAAATAAGAATTAATAAAGTAGGATCATTCAGCAAGATATGTGTGTCCTTTTCCCAGAAGATAAACTATACCAGGTGAAAAAAAAATAACATCAGTAGGAACTCTTGCTCAAAACCTCTTTGAGTAGATATTATGCTTACTCTTTCTTAAATATTTCTATTCAAGGACAAAAGACAGTAAACATTAATTTTCTGAATGAGGTAAGAACTTGGTGCTTGGATATCTCTACTAAATGGCTTCAAATGAGGTAAGAAAGTTAGGAAGGAATGGTGGGCTAAGGATTGTTGAAATAGCAGGATGAAAAGGGATCTTAAACGTGTTGCAGAATAAGATAATGAGGTTAGTAGGCCTAATTCTATAAAAAAGCAAAAGTCCAGACTGGGAAACCTAGCCCTGAAAACTTTTATTCTGATATTGGTGGTTGTAGTTTAGTCACTAAGTCATGTCCACCTTTTGTGACCCCGTGGCCTGCAGCCCACCAGGCTCCTCTGTCCACTGGACTTCCCAGGCAAGAATACTGGAGTGGGTTACTATTTCCTTCTCCAGGGGATCTTCCTGACCCAGGGACTGAACCCACATCTCCTGCACTGCAGGCGGTCTCCAGCACTCAGGCAGATTTTTTATGACTGAGCCAGCAGGAAAGTCCTTTTACTCTGAGGACATTTATTAATATAGAAAAAATCATTTGGAAACTGAGGTTTGGTTCTCTTACTTGACACAGGGGACAAAAGTAAACACTTAGAGCTCATCCAGGTGTTAAGCCTGATAAAACCTTCCACCACTTTAGTCTTTCAAAGAGCTTCACTCTCTGAAAAAAAGTGAATTAAAAGCTAACAAGCATGGTTAACCACTCACTCATGCAATGGATTGTAGCCTTCTAAGATCCTCATCCGTGGAATTCTCCAGGCAAGAATACTGAAGTGGTTAACCATTTCCTTTTTCCAGTAGTCATGTATGGATGTGAGAGATGGACTATAAAGAAAGCTGAACGCCAAAGAATTGATGCTTTTGAACTATAGTGTTGGAGAAGACTCTTGAGAGTCCCTTGGACTGCAAGGAGATCAAACTAGTCCATCTTAAAGGAACTCAGTCCTGAATATTCATTGGAAGGACTGATGCTGAAGCTGAAACTCCAATACTTTGGCCACGTAATGTGAAGAACTGACTCATTGGAAAAGACTCGGGGAAAGACTGAACGCAGGAGGAGAAGGGGACAACAGAGGATGAGATGGTTGGATGGCATCACTGACTTGGACATAAGTTTGAGCAAGCTGCAAGAGTTGGTGATGGACAGGGAAGCCCGGCATGCTGCAGTCTAGGGACTGAGTGACTGAACGGAACTGGACTGAAGCATGGTTAAGCGTGACTTCAGTCAACAGGGAACCTAAACGTGGATTAAGAAAGTTTGGAACTGGTAACATCCCAGGAATCTGACAAAAGTGAATGAAATCTGTTTCTGAGAAATATACTCTCATCCTAGACCTCAAATTGTTTCTACAAACACCTTTTTTGAAGAACACTATCCAGTTTCCTACCAGGAACAGAAGGAAACAAGATGGCATGAACAAAAACTAGCAGAAACTATAGATAAAAAGAAATAGTCCTACAAAAATACCAGACATTGGAAATAGACACTGAAATACAGAAGTACTGTACTTATTATGATCAAAGAAATCCTAGACATGCTTGAAAAATATGGCAAGGATTCACAAACAATAAAGAGTGACAGAGCAGAGCTGAAAATTTACTAACTCAAAAATACAAAAACCAAATTAAGAATTGAAATGAGACCATTCTCCCCAGAGTGCAGCTAAGGGAGACAAAAACTAGAAAACAGAGAAGAGCAAGTAAGAAACGGAGAGGGTATTTTATTAGTGCCGGGAGCCAGCATGAGAGTCCCACCTGTGGCAAAGGTCATGAGGTTAAGGGATCCGACAGGCAAAGGCGAGTCCGGCCTTAAGGGAGCCTCGCTGAATTTTCCTGAGCATCTACCCCCAAAACCAGAGTCTGCCTGCTTTATTGTACTGTGCTTTCCACTCTTCTGACATTACAGGGGGCTATCCCCCACCACCTTTCTCCGGAAAAAGTTAACTTAGAGCTCCAACTGGTCTCCTGAATATGAAAGGAGTGTCTCACCTCAAATCCCTCTGATGGCTCTCTAACTTACCTGACAGTTAGAGACTTTTACAACTTGTGATTGTTTACAGCCCCCCAACCACGAGAGGCATGCAGCTTAAAACATCTTAAAGATATAGACCTTTTCTAAAGAGCTAAAAATTATATTGGTGATGGGTTTCACTGTTCAATCAATGACTGCTGCCAGGCCTCCATATTTTTTATCTTTTAGGCACCTCGAGGATATTAGTCAATGTAACTGGGATATAGAAAAAGGAATATAGTAATTTTGATGTTAACAACACTAGACTTTTGAGTTAGTGAACTTTCTCTTTGTTATAAATCACTGTACTCCTCTTTCGTGTTATAAATTGTTGTGTCCTTGCTATATAAGAATGTAACCTTAATTAGTGCTTTCTGAGAGTGGCACCAGACTTTAGTAAGAACAACACTTTTAAGGCAAATAAGTTTTCTGGTTGACGGACCCTTATCAGAAAAGGGCCGTAAAATGCTAATAGGCCTCCTGGCCAGAAGAAGATGTGAATCACCTAAGACTTGTGTATACAGCTAGGTATGCAGAGAGAAAGCCTGGTCTCGATAAGAGTCAGGGCTGCTGACACTGCATAATTTTGTATTATCCATTGATCTCTCAGTTCAGTTCAGTCCAGTCGCTCAGTCGTGTCCGACTCTTTGCAACCCCATGAATCGCAGTACACCAGGCCTCCCTGTTCGTTACCATCTCTCGGAGTTCACTCAGACTCACATCCATCGAGTCAGTGATGCCATCCAGCCATCTCATCCTCGGTCATCCCCTTCTCCTCCTGCCCCAATCCCTCCCAGCAGCAGAGTCTTTTCCAGTGAGTCAACTCTTCGCATGAGGTGGCCAAAGTACTGGAGTTTCAGCTTTAGCATCATTCCTTCCAAAGAAATCCCAGGGTTGATCTCCTTCAGAATGGACTGGTTGGATCTCCTTGCAGTCCAAGGGACTCTCAAGAGTCTTCTCTAACACTATAGTTCAAAAGCATCAATTCTTCGGTGCTCAGCCTTCTTCACAGTCCAACTCTCACATCCATACATGACTACTGGAAAAGCCATAGCCTTGACTAGATGGACCTTAGTAGGCAAAGTAATGTCTCTGCTTTTGAATATACTATCTAGGTTGGTCATAACTTTTCTTCCAAGGAGTAAGTGTCTTTTAATTTCATGGCTGGAATCACCATCTGCAGTGATTTTGGAGCCCAAAAAATAGTCTGACACTGTTTCCACTGTTTCCCCATCTATTTCCCATGAAGTGATGGGACCAGATGCCATGATCTTCGTTTTCTGAATGTTGAGCTTTAGGCCAACTTTTTCATTCTCCACTTTCACTTTCATCAAGATGCTTTTTAGTTCCTCTTCACTTTCTGCCATAAGGGTAGTGTCATCTGCATATCTGAGGTTACTGATATTTCTCCTGGCAATCTTGATTCCAGCTTGTGTACAACCAAAAGTATAAAAAGCTTTCTGGACAATAAAGGATGGGCCAGTTCCTGGAAAGACTGGTTCCCGAATGTCTTCTTTTCTTTCTTACTGTATTTTCTGGCTGATTCCCATCTGGGGCATAGAGGCTAGCCATGTTTACTTATTTGCCTGGGCTTCTAAGACCCACGTGAGAGGGAGCCCAAGGCGGGGCACCCTCCGCTATTCAAGCAGGCACCTATGGCCCTACGTAGATGGTTCAAATCCCTTGTTTTGGAGCTTTATTGGCTTTCTATGTAAACCAAGGAATACAGCCTCTTTCTCTCCTCTATTCTCTTAACTGCAAACTCTTTCCTTATCTCTCTCTAAATCTATATATCTCTCTCGCCACGCCATCCCCACTTCAAATTACCCTGGATCCACTGGGGCTGGACCCCGGCATATTAGTACACATAATTGTGTACACAGAATTGAAGTAGTGGAAAAAGCATGGGATAAAAGAAATACATGAACAGATAACAGCTGAAAATTTTGCAGAATTTATAAAATACAGCAATTCACAGATTTTAAGATGTCCAATAAATCCCAAGCAGGATAAACAAAAAGAAAAACTTGGACATATCATAGTGAAATTAAATAATTAAGTCAAAGAGAACAAAAAAGACCTAAGATAAATGAAAGACATGCTGTATTCGTGGACTAGAAACTTTAGTATTGTAAAAGTGCAAAATCCTCCCCAAATTGATCTACAGGTTTCATTCAACCCCAATCAAAATCCAAACAGGTCTTTTGGGCAGCATTCTTTTTGCTTCCATTTGTACTGAACACATTTTTCCACACTCTCACTTTCAGTCTCAGTGTGTCTTTAGATATGAAGCTGCTGCTGCTGCTGCTAAGTCGCTTCAGTCATGTCCAACTCTGTGCGACCCCATAGACGGCAGCTCACCAAACTCCTCCATCCCTGTGATTCTCCAGGCAAGAACACTGGAGTGGGTTGCCATTTCCTTCTCCAATGCATGAAAATGAAAAGTGAAAGGGAAGTCACTCAGTCATGTCTGACTCTTCGCGACCCCATGAACTGCAGCCCACCAGGCCCCTCCGTCCATGGGATTTTCCAGGCAAGAGTACTTGAGTAGGTTGCCATTGCCTTCTCTGGATATGAAGCTAGTCTCTTGTAAGCAGCATATATAGAACTTTTTTTTTTTTTTAATCCATCAGCCACTCCATATCTTTGATTGGAGTATTTTCCCATTTACCTTTAAAGCAATTACTGATAGATATGTATTTATTGATGCTTCCTCGATGGCTCAGTGGTAAAGAATCTTCCTGCCAATGCAGGAGATGTGGTTCAATCCCTGGGTCTAGGTCGGGAAGATACCCTGGAGAAGGAAATGGCAACCCACTCTAGTCTGGGAAATCCCATGGAACGAGAAGTTTGGTGGGCTGTAGTCTGTGGAGCTGCAAAAGAGTTAGACACAGCTCTGCAGCTAAAACAACAACATGTACTTATCAACATTTTGTTGTTTATTTTCTGGTTGTTTTGGTAGTTTTTTGTTCATTCTTCAACTTTTGTTCTCTCCCCTTGTGATTTGATTACTATCTTTAGTGTTATGTTTAGATTCCTTTCTCTCTTTTTTGTGTGCATCTATTACAAATTTTTCTGTCTATGGTTACCATGACATATACATATAGCAGGGCTGCTCTGGTGGCTCAGATGGTTCAAGAATCTGCCTGCAATGCAGTAGTTCAGTCCCTGGGTCAGGAAGATCCCCTGGAGAAAGGAATGGTCACCCACTCCAGTATTCTTGCCTGGAGAATTCCATGGACAGAGGAGCCTGGCAGGCTATATATAGTCCATGGGTCATAAAGAGTCAGACATGATGAAGCAACTAGCACATAACAACGTTTATATACGTGTTATGTATACGCCACAGGACTGAAAAAGGTCACTTTTCATTCCAATCCCACAGAAAGGAAATGCTAAAGAATGCTTAAACTACTGCACAATTGCACTCATCTCACACGCTAGTATTGGAGAAGGAAATGGCAACCCACTCCAGTGTTCTTGCCTGGAGAATCCCAGGGACAGGGGAGCCTGGTGGGCTGCCGTCTATGGGGTTGCATAGAGTCGGACACGACTGAAACGACTTACCAGCAGCAGCAGCAGCACATGCTAGTAAAGTAATGCTCAAAATTCTCCAAGCCAGGCTTCAGCAATACGTGAACCATGAACTCCCTGATGTTCAAGCTGGTTTTAGAAAAGGCAGAGGAACCAGAGATCAAATTGCCAACATCCGCTGGATCATCGAAAAAGCAAGAGAGTTCCAGAGAAACATCTATTTTTGCTTTATTGACTATGCCAAAGCCTTTGACTGTGTGGATCACAATAAACTGTGGAAAATTCTGAAAGAGATGGGAATACCAGACCACCTGACCTGCCTCTTTAGAAACCTGAATGCAGGTTAGTAAGCAATAGTTAGAATGGGACATGGAACAACAGACTGGTTCCAAATAGGAAAAGGAGTATGTCAGGCTGTATATTGTCACCCTACTTATTCAACTTATATGCAGAGTACTGAGAAACGCTGGGCTGGAAGAAGCACAAGCTGGAATCAAGATTGCAGGGAGAAATATCAATAACCTCAGATATGCAGATGGCACCACCCTTATGGCAGAAAGTGAAGAAGAACTAAAGAGCCTCTTGATGAAAGTGAAAGAGGAGAGTGAAAAAGTTGGCTTAAAGCTCAACATTCAGAAAACTAAGATCATGGCATCTGGTCCCATCACTTCATGGCAAATAGATGGGGAAACAGTGGAAACAGTGTCAGACTTTATTTTTTGGGGCTCCAAAATCACTGCAGATGGTGAGTGCAGCCATGAAATTAAAAGACGTTTACTCCTTGGAATGAAAATTATGGCTAATCTAGATAGCATATTAAAAAGCAGAGATATTACTTTGCCAACAAAGGTCCGTCTAGTCAAGGCTATGGTTTTTCCAGTGGTCATGTATGGATGTGAGAGTTGGACTATGAAGAAAGCTGAGTGCTGAAGAACTGATGCTTTTTGAACTGTGGTGTTGGAGAAGACTCTTGGGCTGCATTCCTTGGGCAGCAAGGAGATCCAACCCGTCCATCCTAAAGGAAATCACTCCTGAATATTCATTAGAAGGACTGATGCTAAAGCTGAAACTCCAATACTTTGGCCACCTGATGCGAAGAACTGACTCATTTGCAAAGACCCTGATGCTGGGAAAGATTGAGGGCAGGAGGAGAAGGGGACGACAGAAGATGAAATGGTTGGATGGCATCACCGACTCAATGGACATGAGTTTGGGTAGGCTCCAGGAGTTGGTGATGGACAGGAAGTCCTGGCATGCTGCAGTTTGTGGGGTCACAAAGAGTCGGACATGACTGAGCGACTGAACTGAACTGAACTGAAGTTAATGATCTTAAGTTTGAACACATTCTAACAACTCTGCATTTTTACTACCCCTACACATTTAATATTTTTGATGTCATATTGTCAATCTTTTTGTTTTTTTGTATAACTTAACTACTTATTGTGGATAGATGATTTTACTGCATTTATATTTTGACCTTCCCACTAGCTTTATAAGTGGTTGAACTTTATGCTTGCCTTTACCAGTGAAATTTTTCCTTTCGTAATTTTCATATTTCTAGCTATGGTCTTTTCTATTTAGAGAGGTCCCTTTAACATCTCTTGTAAAGTAGGTTTAGTACTGCTGAACTCTTTCAGCTTTCGCTTATTTATAAAACTCTTCATCTTTCATTAAAATCTGAATGACAGCCTTGCCAGGTAGAGAACCGGGTGTATGTTTTATCCTTTCATCACTTTAAGTTTATCATGCCACTTTTTTTCTGGCCTAGAAAGCTTCTGCTAAAACATCAGCTGATAGTTTTCTCAGAGTTCCCTTGTATACAGTCAATTGTTTTTCTTTTGCAGCTTTTAAGAGTCTCTATTTTTTTGCCATTTTCATTACAATGTGTCTTGGTGTAGTCCTCTTTGGGTTCATCTTGTTTGGGAATTTTTGTGCTTCCTGGATTTAGATATCTATTTTCTTTCTCAGGTTAGGGTAATTTTCAGCTATTATTTATTAATTATGTTCTCTGCCCCTTTCTCTCTCTCCTCTTTCTGGGACCTCTATAATCTGAATATTAGAGCACACTGATGCTGTCCCAGAGGTCTCTTAAACTATCCTCATTAAAAAAAAAAAAACAGAACTTTTTTTTATGCTCAGCTTAGGTGATTTTCACTATTTTCTTCCAGTTTTCTGATCAAATCTTTAAATCAGTTACTGTGAATGATTATGATCATAATTATTATTAGTTAATGAAAATAATACTGCTGCTGCTAAGTCGCTTCAGTCGTGTCTGACTCTGTGTGATCCCATAGATGGCAGCCCACCAGGCTCCCCCATCCTTGGGATTCTTCAGGCAAGAACACTGGAGTGGGTTGCCATTTCCTTCTCCAATGCATGAAAGTGAAAAGTGAAAGTGAAGTCGCTCAGTCGTGTCTGACTCTTTGCGACCCCATGGACTGCAGCCTACCAGGCTCTTCTGTCCATGGGATTTTCCAGGCAAGAGTACTGGAGTGGGCTGCCATAAATTTCACATTTTCACACATACTTAAAATGTTAACTAAAAATTAATTATAATCTTAAAGCCACCATTTCTATCTTCCTACCTGTTTTATCTTCAGCAGTAATTCATTTTTTTCAAAATGTGATGAATCATCCAGTTTTTCCTTGTTATTCCTAAAAAAAAGCCTATGAACAAAGGAAACCAAATAAATTCCTATTAGGACATGTTTTCCAGGAAAACCACATTTACTTATGAAATCAGAAACTTCCAGTCCATCTCCCTATGCAACATATTTATTTACTATTCATTAAAATAAACAAAAATTTTACTATTTGATATGATGTATTAATATTTGCTGCTGCTGCTGCTAAGTCGCTTCAGTCGTGTCCGACTCTGTGCGACCCCACAGATGGCAGCCCACCGGGCTCCGCCATCCCTGGGATTCTCCAGGCAAGAACACTGGAGTGGGTTGCCATTTCCTTCTCCAGTGCATGAAAGTGAAAAATCAAAGTGAAATCGCTCAGTCGTGTCCGACTCAGCGACCCCATGGACTGCAGCCTACCAGGCTCCTCCGCCCATGGGATTTTCCAGGCAAGAGTACTGGAGTGGGGTGCCACTGCCTTCTCCGGTATTAATATTTATTTATACATTAATTTAAGAAGCAATTTTTGAATACCTACACTCTGAACATGATATAGATACTGGAGATACAGCACAGGCAAAGTCTCTACCATCATGGAAATTATACTCTAGTGAAGTAGGCAGAATAGAAGCAAGTTATCAAAAAATATATATTTCAGATAATGTTAAATGATACAAAGACCACAAAGTAGGGTAAAGTATAGCGAAGTCCTGAGAATGATGATGGTAGTATAGACAAGTGATTAGGGAACATCTCTTGGAATAATTTGTGAAAGACCTGAGGATGAGAAGGAGCCAGATATGTGAAGACCTTAAGGAAGAGCTTTTCATATTGTGACCCCATAGACTGTAGCCTACCAGGTCCTCTGTCCATGGGATTTTTCAGGCAATAGTACTGGAGTGGATTGCCATTTCCTTCTCCAATAGAAAGAACAACAGGTGATAATAACCTGGACAGGAACATGCTTGGTGTATTAGATAAAGACAGGAGTTTGAAAAGGCTGAAGAGACAGACACAGCCCAGATCACACAGAGTCTTGAGAACAAGGTAGAAGTTCAGATTTTATTTTGAAGGAAATCAGGGGAGGACTTTTTAAGGAAAGGAATGACAGGAACTGATTCACATCTTGTAAAGATGACTCTGGCTACTTAGTAGAGAAAGACAATAGCACAGGAAGACAGACTATGTAGAAGTCTATGGCAAGGGTCTAGAAGAGATAATGGTGGCTCAGACTGAGGCTGTAGTAGTGGAGCTGGTGAGAAGAAGCTACACTCAGGACATATTTTGAAGATGAAGGCAAGAGGACAAGCTTTTGGATTTGACTTGAGTTACTCAATCTGCCAGCAAATTTGGAAAACTCAGCAGTGGCCACAGGACTGAAAAAGGTCAGTTTTCATTCCAATTCCAAAGAAAGGCAATGCCCCAAAATGCTCAAACTATCGCACAATTGCACTCATCTCACATGCTAGTAAAGTAATGCTCAAAATTCTCCAAGCCAGGCTTCAGCAATACATGAACCGTGAACTCCCTGATGTTCAAGCTGGTTTTAGAAAAGGCAGAGGAACCAGAGATCAAATTGCCAACATCTGCTGGATCATGGAAAAAGCAAGAGAGTTCCAGAAAAACATCTATTTCTGCTTTATTGACTATGCCAAAGCCTTTGACNCTAGCCAGGCTTCAGCAATACGTGAACCGTGAACTTCCTGATGTTCAAGCTGGCTTTAGAAAAGGCAGAGGAACCAGAGATCAAATTGTCAACATCCGCTGGATCATGGAAAAAGCAAGAGAGTTCCAGAAAAACATCTATTTCTGCTTTATTGACTATGCCAAAGCCTTTGACTGTGTGGATCACAATAAACTGTGGACAATTCTGAGAGAGATGGGAATACCAGACCACCTGACCTGCCTCTTGAGAAATCTGCATGCAGGACAGGAAGCAGCAGTTAGAACTGGACATGGAACAACAGACTGGTTCCAAATAGGAAAAGGAGTACTGTATAGGCTGTATATTATCACCCTGCTTATTTAACTTATATGCAGAGTACATCATGAGAAACCCTGGACTGGAAGAAACACAAGCTGCAACTCCTGTAGTCAATGGCTCACAATTCCTGAAGCTCAATCTTGTCATCTAGGAGAGGTCTTCCTTCATTGGACCCCTTCCTTGCTGACTCCCCTGAATGGCCAAGATCCTTAGCAACAGGTTACATCACCAGGTGGTGGGTAGCCCCTGTTTTCTTACATGATGATTACAGGACAAGGATTTAGAGCCAGAGGGGCCACTTCAACCAGTTATTCTTTGTATTTCTTTTGGCAGTCTGTGTAACCTCTCAACCTCAGTTTCCAAATCTGTCAGTCCATGTAATAGTTCATATCACATGGGATTGTACATGAACATAGGATGATGCCATGACTCCAAAGGGCATGAACAGTGGGCTGAGGACAAGTGAAGGTAAAGGGCAAACATGGTATACACTGCTGGAGTGCAAATTTAATTGCAGCATTTAGGGAAATATATTTTGAAGTAATGGGCTTCCCTGGTGGCTCAGCAGTAAAGAATTCACCTATAATGCAGGAGCTGCACGAGACCCTGGTTCAATTCCTGAGTCAAGAAGTTCCCCTGGAGGAGGACACGGCAATGCAGTCTAGTATTCTTGCCTGGAGAATCCCATGAAGAGAGGAGCCTGGCAGGCTACAGTCCATGGGGTCACAGAGAGTCCATGAAGACTGAACAGACTTAGCAAGCACACACACATGCATTTTGAAGTACATATAGTAAGTCCCCTGTATATGAATGAGTTCCCTTCTGAGAGCACATTCCTAAGTTCAATTTGTTTGTAAGTCCAACAAAGTTAGCCTAGGTACCCAACTAACACAATTAGCTATATAGCAGTGTACCATAAAAGGTTTATAATACTGTTCACACAAATAATACATACACAAACAAATACACAAAATAAAAACATTTTTAATCTTACAGTATGGTATCTTGAAAAGTACAGTAGTACAGTATAATAGCTGGCATACGGAGGCTGGCGTCAAGTGAACTGGCAAGAAGACTTACTGACTGGAGGAGGGAGAGGAGGTGAGGAAGGCAGAGCTGAAGGGTCGGTGGTGAAAGGAGATGGAGAGCAAGCTGCAATTTCACTCACGCTTGATGTTTCGCACCTTTGAAAGTTCACAGCTTGAAGGTTCATATGTAGGGAACTTAATGTAAGTACTGATGTAAAATTTGAATAAATTTTAAAGAAAAAAGAGAAGACTGAAGGAAGTGTTTTTATTTATTGTCACTCGCTCTGGGTTATACTCTAGACGTGGGGGTCAGGGGTTATCTGGTTAAGGGTCACTCTCGCTGCCTTAGAGAGATTTGATAAGAGTCTGACACCAATGTGTGAGAGGAGCTGGTCCGTGCCCAGCAAGCCCTTTTCATTGGCGCTGCCTCAGCTTTCCCACAGGCTTTTGCACGTCTGAGATCTCTCCTTGAATTAAGTCTCAGCTCTCTTGGGCTTCAGCACCTGCCCCAGGGCAAGAATCAGATCTGGGGCTCCCGTGAGGGCCTGGGCTGGTGTTTTCCTACAAAATTGCTAGCAGTATCAGAAAGGTGAGTGTGAAGTTTCTCTTTTCAGGTGTCACAGTGATGGACCTGAAGGTAAGGCAAGTCCTTGCTGCTTACTCTAGCGGTGGGTGGCCCTTCTTTGTCCCTCCCTCTAGTTTGCTGTTTGGAAGGTGGGAGCCACCCTGAACCACCAGGACGAGGGTGCCCACTGAGAGCACAGAGTAACGGTCTGGGAAGAGACTGGGGCATCGCTCCAGTCCTGAACTCCTTCTCAGCACTTTTATGAGAGAGGAAAATAAGCTTGTACCTTGTTAAAGCCTTCGTTGTTGTGGGTTTTCTGTTACCTTCATTTGTACCTTATCCTGATGAGCTACCTACCTTAGTAAGTGAAGGAGTGGTGAATTTGAACCTGAGTCAATGAGATCTTAAGCCCACACTATCCCACCACAATCTGATGCTTCTTGGGCCCTGTGTGTGCTCCAGCTGTACCCCCATCATCTCTTAGGTGGAGATGTGGGGGGGGGGGATTGGAGGAGGGGAGCTTGTCTGATGTGGCTCTTTATACTCATTCATTCCAAAGACAGCTCAGGGGCATTTGACGGATACAGAGGCAACTTGGGGACCAAATCCAGGACCCTGAGAGGGTGGTGGAGATAATAGCTCCCCTAAGACCCAGGAAACTCCAGCTCTCTGCCACAAGACTTGCACACAGCCACCCCTGTGGCAGGTGAAAGCTGTACTCAGGTCGCCCTGGGTCCCTCCATCTCCATTGACAGACTCTGGTCTACAGGGTCCCCTCTAATGAAACTTGGCTAAGGAAAACTGCTGAAAAGGTGAGGAATGCCCCATGTGCATTCTCTTGCCACAGGGGTTTTTAAATGTCAGGTCGGCAAGGCATGGCTCCCTTCCAGACAGGAAGTATATTTTCTCTTACTTGATCTCATGAGGAGTTATCAGCTTCAGGGCTGAGTAGGAATTTGACTTAAAAGGGCTGTAATATCCCACTGGTAAACTCTCTTAAAAGGGCTGTAATATCCCACTGCACATCACGGAGAGGAGCCTGCGCTAGGACTGACAACAGCTGGCTACATATCTAGGAAAGTGGTATTCCCAAACAGACAGGACATATTTAACTGGCGGGTTGATCTTGAGCAAGTCTCCTATCTTGTCTCTCTGCTGGTTTGTATAATGGGAGTGATGATCACTATCTCTCATGATTATTGCAACATTCAATGAGATACCAAATATGAAGAATCTATAAATACAAAAGATTACGATTCTGCATTTGTGTGGTAGAAATGAGAATTTCTATTGTTTGGCACATTGTGCCCAGCCAGATCACTTTCCTAGGCATGGTATATGGCAGGTGTTGGACACATTCTAAATGGCTAACACATACTGAAGTTTGCTTCAGGGAGCCTTTCCCAAGTGTCTACCTCATAAAGTCTCAATGAGGATAAAAATAATATAACATGCTTAAGGAAATTAATCCTATGTATGGCATACAGCAGGTATTCAGTAAATGTTACAGATGGTTATCCAAGAGACTTCGGGATCAGGAACCTCTTAGTGTGTTAGGGAGGGGTAAAAATCTGGTAAGTGGGTCAGTGGATTGAATGTTACCTGTGAGGGAGTGAGGTGAGCAGAGAGGGGCAGCTGAGTTTCCTCTGTTTTCTCAGCTTTGGGGAGTGAGGGTCTTTATACAGCTTATGAAAAAATCCAGTCATTATATATATTTACCAACTGCTGCTGCTGCTGCTAAGTCGCTTCAGTCGTGTCCGACTCTGTGCGACCCCATAGACGGCAGCCCACCAGGCTCCCTTGTCCCTGGGATTCTCCAGGCAAGAACACTGGAGTGGGTTGCCATTTCCTTCTCCAATGCATGAAAGTGAAAAGTGAAAGGGAAGTTGCTCAGTCATGTCTGACTCAGCGACCCCATGGACTGCAGCCCACCAGGCTCCTCCGTCCATGGGAGTTTCCAGGCAAGAGTACTGGAGTGGGGTGCCATCGCCTTCTCCGATATTTAGCAACAGAGGATGTCATTTCTATCCAAATAAGTGCATTATTTTCCTCTGCTAATCTGAATCAGGTTTCACCAGGGCAGCCCAGGTTGATTGGGAAGACCAGTTATGTGGCAGAGTAGACTTAGGAAAGTGCCTTAAGATCTGTACAGACATTAGAAAAAGTCAGGATGAGGAGAACCACTGAGCCAAGCTGGTGGGGAAGCTTTCTAGGAGGTGAAGTTTGAGCTGGCACTCAGGAACCTATGGAGGGAACGCAGCGAGCGTTTCCAGGGGGAATTCCTAGCTAGGTGACCAGATCTTGGCTAGAGCAATGGCAGTAGAGGAGCTAAGGACACCAACGAGAGAAACCGGACTGAGATTCCAGCCAAGGGGTCTTAGGAGAACAGTGGATACAGGGCAGAAGTCAGAAGGGATATAGTTTTTATGGAACACTGACAGCACTTTCTCCAACTGGTTTGACTCTCTGTTAGGTATGACTTCAGGATTCTCTTGTGGCTCAGTGAAGTCGCTCAGTCGTGTCCGACTCTTTGCGACCCCATGGACTGTAGCCTACCAGGCTCCTCCCTCCATGGGATTCTCCAGGCAAGAGTACTGGAGTGGGTTGCCATTTCCTTCTCCAGGGGATCTTCCCAACCCAGGGATTGAACCTAGGTCTCCCGCATTCCAGGAAGACGCTTTAACCTCTGAGCCACCAGGGAAGCCTTGTGGCTCAAATGGTGAAGAATCTGCCCACAATGCAGGGAACCCAGGCTTGATCCCTGGATCAGGAAGATCCCCTGGGGAAGGGAATGCCTATCCACTCTGATATTCGTGCCTGGAGAATTAATTCCATGGACAGAGGAGCCTGGCAGGATATAGTCCATGGGGTTGCAAAGAGCTTGCCATGACTGAGTGGCTAACATTTTCACTTCACTTCACTTTTCACTATATATAACTTTGTCTGCAGTGGCCTCACCCAACAAAGCACCTTTCAAGCAAGCTGTAGTTCTGCAGGATTCCTTCCATGTGAAGATTCCAGACACAAGTGCAATATTTAGAGATGTTAATAGCAGTAAGATTCCATTGCTTCTTTCCATTCTGAGTAGAGAAGTCTAGGAATTTCCCACAGTTTTCCCTTGCCTCTGAACTAGTGGTTGTGCTTCAATCACAGTTGAATTAGGAGAGAGAAATTGCATAGTCATTTGAAAAGGGAATTTTTGATATAAAAATTAACTATTTTTAGGGAATTAACTACAGAGTGGGAATAAAAGGGATTGTTAAAAAAAATCTGCTAAGGCTGATGAGAGTATACAGAGAAGGAACACATAAGGAAGGAAGAGAAGAGGGGTTCCTCAAGGCTGGGGTTCAGCCCTTGTTGGGGAAGGTGTGGGTGTGGCCCATGGATGGCAGAGGAATTCTCTGAGTTGTCTTTGGACAAAACTGGTCCATAGTCAGAGATCCAAGACTGACGGGCAAGAACTACAGTCTTGGGCTGCCAGCTGGAAGCTTCCTGCTGAGTGTCCATAAAATTCCCAAGAAGTTGTTTTAGGGGAATGCAGCTGAAATCATGGTGAAGCCACCTAGAGCTTGCAAAGAACTCACTGAGAAATCTCTTTGGGAGAATGTTGCGTGTGGGACTTTCCAGTAACCCCTGCCTTTCATCAGGAATCCACCCATGAAGGATGTAGCTAAACTTGCCACTGGGAAACTAGGAGAGATGCCCACAAAACTAGCCATAGAGATGCCACCAGCAGATGTACTGCTGCAACTTGCTGGGAGTAAGCTCCACCAGACTTCAGAGTCCTGAGATAAGTCAGAAGGAAAGCAAAGGAACCAGGAGGAGGCTCTTCTCCTCTTGTCCCTCCAGTGCCCTCTGCTGATAAAGCATAGCATGTGCCGGGGAGAAGACAGCCCAGACATGTGTAAAGGGTGCATTTGGAGCTGAAAGGTAATAAATTGATAACTGATACCAGATATTAGTGAGCTCAACTGGGGGTCGGGGGCTTTCACATAAAACAGTTCTGGAGAATATCTGTACGAGATATTCCTGCCACCTGAGAAATGAATCCAAATGAAGAACCCCAAAGATGATAAAGCAAAAGACAAAGAATAATTAAATCAATAAAACTAATAAAGCTATGTAAGTTAAATTGTTTTGATTAATATGATGTGAAACTCAAGAAAAATGAGATCCTTACAATTATATATAATAAAGACTTCATAATTATGAATTCAGATTTTAATATCACAAATTACCTTGACAAAAAGTGGATGGTAGCAAAGGGAGTGTGTTCAATTTTTCATCTGTCATAAGTGATGTCAATAGCTATGGTTTTATTCTTGATGTTAATATATTTAAGAGATTTTAAAAATAAGAAGTACCCTAAGTGGACTTATTCACAAAACAGAAACAAACTCACAGACTTAGAGAACAAACTTTGGTTGCCAGGGGGAAGGAGGAGGGGAAAGGATCATTAGAGAGTTTGGGATTGACAAGTACACACTGATTTATTAAAAATGGGTAACCAATAAGGTCCCACTGTATAGCACAGGGAAATCTACTTAATGTTATGTGGCAGCCTGAATGGAAAGGGAGATTGAGAGAATGGATACATGTATGTGCATGGCTGAGTCCCTTTGCTGTCCACCTGAAACGTACAACATTGTTAATTGGCTATGTTGTTCAGTCGTTCAGTCGTGTGCAACTCTTTGTGACCCCATGGACTGTAGCACACAAGGCTTACCTGTCCTTCACCATCTTTCGGAGTTTTCTCAAACATGGGTTCATTGAGTCAGTGATGCTATCTAACCATCTCATTCTCTGTGACCCCCTTCTCTTCCTCCCCTCAATCTTTCCCAGCATCAAGGTCTTTTCCAATGAGCTGGCTCTTTGCATCAGGTGGCCAGTGTATTGGATCAGTGTATTGCATCAGGTATCCAGTCCTTCCAATGGATATGCAGGATTGCTTTCCTGCATATTGGGATTGATTGGTTTGATCTCCTTGCAGTCCAAGGGACTCTCAAGAGTCTTCTCCAGCACCATAGTTCAAAAGCATCAATTCTTTGGCACTCAGCCTTCTATATGGTCCAACTATCACATCCATATATGACTACTGGAAAAACTGTAGCTTTGACTAGATAGACCTTTGTTGGCAAAGTGATGTCTTTGCCTTTTAATATGCTGTCTAGGTTTGTCATAGCTTTTCTTCCAAGGAGTGTCTTTTAATTTCATGGCAGCAGTCACTGTCCACATGATTTGGGGCCCAAGAAAATAAAATATGCCACTGTTTCCATTTTTTCCCTATTTTCCATGAAGTAATGGGACCAGATGCCATGATTTTAGTTTTCTGAATGTGGAGTTTTAAACCAGATTTTTCACTCTCTTTCACCTTCATCAAGAGGCTCTTTAGTTCCTCTTCACTTTCTGCCATTAGGGTGGTGTCATCTGCATATCTGAGTTTGTTGATATTTCTCCCAGCAATCATGATTCCAGCTTGTGCTTCATCCAGCCTGGCATTTTGCATGATAAACTCTGCATATAAGTTAAATAAGCAGGGTGACAATATATAACCTTGATGTATTCCTTTCCCAACTTGTAACCAGTCTGTTGTTCCATGTCCAGTTCCAACTGTTGCTTCTTGGCCTGCATATAGATTTCTCAGGAGGCAGGTAAGGTGGTTTGGTATTCCCATCTCTTGAAAACTTTTCCACTGTTTGGTGTGGTCCACATAGTCAAAAGCTTTAGTGTAATCAATGAAGCAGAAGTACCCCACTGAGAATAACTAGAACAGATCAAAAGAATGAAATATCTGCTTGAGAGCATGGAAACACTAATAAAGTACTGAAGAATCATGGATCAAGATCTGGAAGAAAATTTGCCTGCTGAAATTGAGCCTTGCATCTGGGCCCCTTTTGCTCAATCAAGAAAATGCAGATGGGAGGTTAAGTATTACTTTTGATAGCTTCACGGGACTGGAGTTGAAGTCTAGAATCCACTAAAGGTGGGAACCTTCATAAAATTACCTCCTCCAACCCCAACACATGCACACTCATGCGCGCATACGCACGCACGCACACGCGCGCGCGCGCGCACACACACACACACACTTTGAGTTGGAATTCAAAATTGCCGTATCACAGGCATAGTCATCTAGCTCTTACATACAGCAGCTCAGGTCAAAGTCATCTGGGTGACCTAGAAACATGTTAATTTCTGAAACTGGATTATATCAATAGTTATTCCAGGCTCTCCTAAGCTTTCTTAGTTTGGAAGAAGCGAATAAGCCGGGAGCAGGAAAGGAGAACTGAAAAAAACTGCTTACAAAGAGGTTGATCTTTCACTGAATACACTGCCTCAGCACTCCAGGCTAAGAATGGGGAATCAAGATAAAGAAAGATCTGGAGGTGGGGAAGAACAAGATGGTGGAGGAGTAGGTGGATGTGGAGTACATCTCTCTCCACGGATACATCAGGAATACACTTTTAGACACAGACGTGCATGCAGAACACCAGCTGAGAGTGGACAGGAGGACCTGACCAGTGGAAAAGAATACAGAGAACCATGCAAAACTCAGTAGGGTGAAGGAATTAGGGAGAAAAACAGGAATATTAGTAGGACTGGACCTGCCCTCTGCGAGTTGGGGAACTGAATCCCCACAGTGGGGCAATTGTCAGAGTCAGAGTAGAAACATTTAAGGCTGAGGGTGAAATGGCTGATCTGTGGCAGCCTAAATGGAATGAGAATCAGACAGTCTTTGCTGCAACTATACACACCCTGTTCAGGAATACTGGTCTCCTGGAAGGCGCAGCGGCTGGGACCTGGAGTTTAGGGATTGTGGAGCAATCCCAGGGCAAGGGCTGCTGTTGTCTGTGGAGAGACGGACCAAGGGTACATGAGGCAGGAGATTGTAGGGGGAAATGCCTGTGGAGGAAAGTCAGGCAGCCATGGAAGCAAGGCGATACTGCTGAGTTATGCATAGGGGTGGAGCCATCACCATAGTCTCTTTGCTCACGTGCCAGCATTGGCAGCTGAACAATAGAGAGTCTGGCCCATCAAACGCCTTACGCACTGAACTGCGGACCAGGACCCCAGCCAGGGTGTCCCTTTAAGTGACTGATGCTCTGAACTACAGAGTAGGACCCCACTCAGGAGTGCCCCTCTACGTGCCTGATGTGCCAGACAACAGAGAAGGACCCCAGGCAAGGGAGTTTGAATGGGCAGAGCTATGGAGAAAGACTGGCCAAAGAGGCCTTCTGATTACCTGCTGCAAGAGGCTTGAAAAAAGACTCTGAGAGGGCCATCACTCGTGCGGTGGAGGCAGTCTGCGTCCCTGCACACTTGGCACTGCCAGGGTCCCCACAGGCCAAGCAGCTGCACCACCTTCATGCTCACCTCTAACTGGGGCAGAGCTGCCACAGGCAAAAAAAAAAAAAAAGTCTTGTGTGTTCATGTGCGCAGTGTCGTTTCAGTCCTGTCCAACTCTTTGTGACCTTGCAGACTGTAGCCAGCCAGGCTTCTCTGTCAGAGAAGAGGTTCTCCAGGCAAGAATACTGCAGCGTATTGGCCACTACTGGTTGCCATACCCTCCTAGAGCACTATATTTCCTGCTGTCCTAGCCGCCAACCCCTCTGAGTACCTGGTGTTGCCAGAACCCCTGCGACCCAAGCAGCTGCACCACCTCCACACCTGGCCCTCACTGGGGCAGACCCAAGCCCTCCAGGGCAGCCTTAGGAGCAAACCCCAGTGGACGACATGCAGAGGTGGAGATAAAACCACAATTGAAACCCAGGGGCAGTGTGACGAAGGAAGAAGACTCCAAACCTTCCCATCAGCTGTACAAGCTGCACATTAAATCCACACAATCAACTAGGCAGACTCTGTGTCTATGGAATATATAAAAGGCCACTGAGAGCTCCCACAAAAGAAAATGCACTAGCTCTGATAGCTGTGGACATTGGAGGCAAGAACACACAGGAGTAGGACCTGATTAGAATCTGAGCTGCCCCCACAGCAGGTCCAGAGATCAGCACAGTGTTGGAGGACATCCTAGGCAGGTGAGGTGGACTGTGATTCCCAGCAAGGGAAAGGACTCTGACAGCAGTGACTCAAGAAAAACATTTATTATTCTTATTTTTTGACTTGTTCTGTAGATTCTTTTGGATCTACAGAAACCCCCCACCCCCACTGAAATTGTTGGTTTTATTGGCACTAACAAATCCAAATAAGCTTTTGAGCTTTTTTTTTTTTTTTTTTATTCCTCAGTCACATTTTTTTATTGTTGTCACAAACCTCTCCTGCTTTGGGCTTTTGCAGTTCTGTGGGGTTTTCCTCTTCTTTTTCTTTTCTCTCTTTTTAAATTTTAATGTTTAAACCTATTATTATACTTTCTACATTTATTTCTTTGTTTGCTTTTCCTACTGTTCTTTCCCCCTTGCAGTTAATCTCTAATGTACATAAATCTTCATCTACCTCTATTTAACTTTGTATATCTAATCTTTTTTCTTTTCTTCCTCCCCTTTCCTCTCAATGTATTTGTTAGTTTTATTTTAATTGCTTTATTCTCCAATTGGCACCCTGCTTTAATTTTGTTTTCCAGTTTGTGCTTTAATTTGTTTTGTTCTGGTAGATAAAATTTTTGTTTTCCTTTGTTCACCAGGTCAATCTATTGTACTTAATTTTTGTTGGACTGCTTTAATTTTGCCTATGCAGAGTACATCATGAGAAACGCTGGGCTGGAAGAAGCACAAGCTGGAATCAAGATTGCTGGGAGAAATATAAATAACCTCAGATATGCAGATGAGACCACCTTTATGTCAGAAAATGAAGAAGAACTAAAGAGCCTTTTGATGAAAGTGAAAAAGGAGAGTGAAAAAGCTGGTTTAAAATTCAACATTCAGAAAACTAAGATCATGGCATCCAGTCCCATCACTTCATGGGAAATACATGGGGAAACGGTGGCTGACTATATTTTTGGGCTCCAAAATCACTGCAGATGGTGATTGCAGCCATGAAATTAAAAGACGCTTACTCCTTGGAAGAAAAGCTGTGACCAACCTAGGCAGCATATTAAAAAGCAGAGACATTACTTTGTCAACAAAGGTCTGTCTAGTCAAGTCTATGGTTTTTCCAGTAGTCAGGTATGGATGTGAGAGTTGGAGTATAAGAAAGCTGAGTGCTGAAACATTGATGCTTTTGAACTGTGGTGTTGGAAAAGACTCTTGAGAGTCCCTTGGACTGCAAGGAGATCCAACCAGTCCATCCTAAGGGAGATCAGTCCTGGGTGTTCATTGGAAGGACTGATGTTGAAGCTGAAGCTCCAATACTTTGGCCACCTGATGCGAAGAGCTGACTCATTTGAAAAGACCCTGATACTGGGAAAGATTGAGGGCAGGAGGAGAAGGGTACGATAGAGGATGAGATGGTTGGATGGCATCACCAACTCAATGGACATGGGTTTGGGTGGACTCTGGGAGTTGGTGATGGACAGAGAGGTCTGGCATGCTGCGGTTCATGTGGTCGCAAAGAGTCGGACATGACTGAGTGACTGAACTGAACTGAACTGAATGGGTGTATATGTATATGTGTATATTCAGTCACACTCTCTATTGTTGTTATAAGCCTCTGTCTCTATATTGGGCTTTTGCAATTCTGTGGCATTTTCCTGTTTTCCCCCTTTTTCTTTCTTCTTCCATTTTTTCCCTCCTTTCTCTTTTTTATAATTTTAATTTTTTAATCCTATTATATTTTTTCTACGTTTATTCCTTCTTTTGCCTTTCCTACTGTTCTTTTCCCCTTGCAGTTAATCTTTAAGATATATAAATCTTTATCTACCTTTATTTAACTTTGCATATCTATTCTTTCTTTTCTTTCTCTCCTTTCCTCTCAACATATGTTAGTTTTGTTTTCATTGCTTTATTCACACTTGGCACCTTGCTTTAGTTCCCCGCCCCCCCTTTGTGCTTAAGTTAGTTTTGTTCTTAACTGGTAAACATAATTTTTGTTTTCCATCGTTTGCTGGGTCAATCTACTATATTTTTGTTGGACTGTTTTCACTTTGTGCATGGGTGTATATGTTTATATGTATATTGCATTATTTTACTTATTATGTGCCTGAGTTTGTAACTGCCATTTGTCTGGGGTTCATTTTTGGTTTCTCATTTTTGAATATTTGTTTTACTCTCCCTTAATGCCAAAACAAACCACTTGTGGAATCTTTGTTTCTGACCAAAGATCAAGCCGTGAGTCTTTGAAGTGGGAGCACTGACTCCAAGACCCTAGACTACCAGAGAACTAACCCTAGTGAGTATGGAATAGTGAGAACTCACACAAAGGAAATCATCTGAATACAAGACCTGGCATCACTCAACCACAGTAGTACAGTAGTACAGTAGTACCCTGTGCAGGATGCCTCATCTAAACAACAAATAAAACAAAAATATGAACCTAACCATCAGCAGACAGGAATACCATCTCACTCAGCCTTGCCTATCAGAGGAAAAACAAGCAAACAAAAACTCAGCACAAATCCCACCCTATAAAAAACTCACACAAACCAATGGACCAACCTTAGGAGGGCAGAAACCAAAAGGAAGAATGAATTCAACCTTCTTCAAGGAAATAATTCAACTTTCCTTGAAGCCTGGGAAAAGAACTCAAACACAGTAACTTAAAAAAGAAAAGAAAAAGAAAAGGCAGAGAAATACTGAACAAATGAAAAAACAAACTAGAAACACAGAAGTACAAATAAATGAAGAGGAAATTGCCTGAAAAAGAATTCAGAATAATGAGAGTAAAGATGATCAAAACCCTTGAAAACAAAATGGAGAAAATGCAAGAATCAATTAACAAAGACCTAGAAGAATTAAGGAATAAGCATACAGAGACAAACAACACAATTACTGAGATTAAAACTCTAGAAGGAATCAATAGCAAAATATCTGAAACAGAAGAACAAATCAGTGAGGTGGAGGATAAAATGGTGGAAATAATTTCTGAAGAGCAGAATAAAGTAAAAAAAATGAAAAGACCTGAGGACAGTCTCAGAGACCTCTGGGGCCATATCAAAGGCACCAACATCCGAATTATAGGGGTCCCAGAAGAAGAAGAGAAAAAGAAAGGATGTGAGAAAATTTTGAAGAGATTATAGTTGAAAATTTCCCCAACATGGAAAAGGAAATAGCCAATCAAGAACAAGAGGCACAAAGAGTCCCATACAGGATAAACCCACGGAGGAACACACCAAGGTATACTAATCAAATTAACAAAGACTAAACACAAAGAATGGAGAAGGCGATGGCACCCCACTCCAGTACTCTTGCCTGGAAAATCCCATGGACGGAGGAGCCTGGTAGGCTGCAGTCCATGGGGTCTCGAACAGTCGGACACGACTGAGCGACTTCACTTTCACTTTTTACTTTCATGCATTGGAGAAGGACATGGCAACCCACTCCAGTGTTCTTGCCTGGAGAATCCCAGGGACGGAGGAGCCTGGTTGGCTGCCGTCTATGGGATCGCACAGAGTCGGACACGACTGAAGCGACTTAGCAGCAGCAGCAAACACAAAGAAAGGATACTAAAAGAGGCAAGGGAGAAGCAACAGGTAACATACAAGGGAAACCCCATATGCTTAACAGCTGGCCTTTCAGCAGAGACTCTGCAGGCCAGCAGGGAATGGCAGAATATATTTAAAGTACTGTTAGGGGAAAATATACAACCAAGATTACTGTACCCAGCAAGGATCTCATTCAAAATTGATGGAGAAATAAAAAGCTTTTCAGACAAGCGAAAGTTAAGAGAATTAAGTACCACCAAACCAGCTTTATAACAAATGTTAAATGGACCTGTATAGTCAAGAAATGCAAGAGAAGAAAAAAGATCTACAGAACCAACCCCAAACAATTAGAAAATGGAAATAGGAGCATATATATCAATAATTACTTTAAATGTAAATGGATTAAATTCTCCAACCAAAAGACAGAGACTGGCTGAATGGATACAAAAACAAGATCTATATATATGCTGTCTATAAGAAACCAATTTCAGACCTCAAGACACATATAGACTGAAAGTGAGAGGATGGAAAAATATATTCCATGCAAATGGGAAGCAAAAGAAAGCTGGAGTAGCAATCCTCATATCAGACAAAATAGACCTTAAAATAAGGAAGATTACAAGAGATGAGGAAGGACACTCCATAATGATCGAGGGATCAGTCCAAGAGGAAGACTTAACAATTGTAAATAACTATGCACCCAACATAGGAGCACTTCAATACATAAGACAAACACTAACAGACATAAAAGGAGAAATTGACAGTAACACAATAATATTAGGAGACTTTAACACCCCACTCACACCAATGGGCAGATCATCAAAACAGAAAATTAATAAGGAAACAGAAGTCTTAAAGGGTACATTAAATGAGATGGATCTCATAGATATCTTCAGGACATTCCATCCAAATGCAGAAGAATACACCTTCTTCTCAAGTGCACATGGAACATTCTCTAGGATAGACCGCCTCTTGGGTCACAAGCCAAACCTTAGTAAATTTAAGATAATTGAAATTATATCAAGGATCCTCTATGACCACAACACTATGAGACTAGATATCAATCACAGGAAAAAAAACCTGTAAGAACACAAACACATGGAGATTAAACAACATGTTTCTAAATAACCAACAGGTTACTGAAGAAATCAAAAGGAAAATCAAAAATTTCTAGAAACAAACGACAATGAAAACACGACAACTCGAAACCTATAGGATGCAGCAAAAGCAGTTCTAAGAGGGAAGTTTATAACAATATAATCCTATATCAAGGAACAAGAAAAACATTGAAGAGACAACCTAAATTTACACCTAAAACAACTGGAAAAAGAAGAAGAAAAAACTCCAAAATTAGTAGAAGGAAAGAAATCATAAAGATCCGAGCAGAAATAAATGAAAAAGAAGTGAAAGAAACAATAGTAAAGATTAATAAAACTAAAAGCTGGTTCTTTGAAATGATAAACAAAATTGACAAATCCTTAGCTAGACTCATCAAGAAAAAAGAAAGAAGAATCAAATCAACAAAATTAGAAATGAAAAAGGAGAGGTTACAACAGACAATGCAGAAACACAAAGGATTATGAGACTATTATGAACAACCATATGGCAATAAAATGGATAACCTGGAAGAAATGGACAGATTCTTAGAAAAGTTCAATCTTCCAAGACTGAGCCAGGAAGAAATAGAAATTATAAGCAACTCAATTACAAGCAATGAAATTGAAGCTGTGATTAAAAAATCTCCCCCCCCCCCAAAAAAAAAGCCCAGGACCAGATGGCTTCACGGGAGAATTCTATCAAACATTTAGAGAAGAGCTAATGCCTATTCTTCTAAAATTCTTTCAAAAAATCTCAGAGAAAGGAACACTTCCAAATTCATTCTATGAGGCCACCATCACTCTGATATCAAAACCAGACAAAGACATGGAAAAAAAGAAAACTACAGGCCAATATCACTGATGAACATAGATGCAAAAATCCTCAACAAAATTTTAGCACACAGAATTCAGCAGCACAATGAAAAGCTCATGCACCATGATCAAGTTGGGTTTATTCCAGGAATGCAAGGATTCTTCAATATACGTGAATCAATCCATGTGATATACCATATTAACAAATTGAAAGATAAAAACATATGATCATCTCAATAGATGCAGAAAAAGCCTTTGGCAAAATTCAGCATCCATTTATGATTAAAACTCTTCAGAAAATGGGCATAGAAGAAACCTGCCTCAACATTGTAAAGGCCATATATGATAAGACTACAGCAAACATTATTCTCAATGGTGAAAAACCGAAAGCATTCCCTCTAAGATCAGGAACAAGACAAGGGTGTCCACTTTCACCACTATTATTCAACATAGTTCTGGAAGTCTGAGCTACAGCAATCAGAGAAGAAAAAGAAATAAAAAGAGTCCAGATCAGAAAAGAAGAAGTAAAAGTCTCACTGTTTGCAGATGACATGATACTGTACATAGAAAGCCCTAAAGATAGTATCAGAAAATTACCAGAGCTAATCAGTGAATTTAGCAAAGTCGCAGGATACAAAATCAATACACAGAAATCACTTGCATTTCTATATACTAACAATGAAAAATCAGAAAGAGAATTAAGGAATCAATCCCATTCACCCTTGCAACAAAAAGAATTAAATATCTAGAAATAAGCTTACCTAAGGAAATGAAAGAACTGTACACAGAAAATTATAAGACACTAGTGAAAGAAATAAAAGATGATATGAACAGATGGAAAGGGTAGGAAGAATCAATATTGTGAAATGACTATACTACAAAATGCAATCTACAGATTCAACATGATCCCTATCAAATTATCATCATCATTTTCACATAAACTAGAACAAAAACTTTCACAATTCACTTGGAAAAACAGCAGACCCTAAATAGCCAAAGCAGTCTCGAGAAAGAAGAATGGAACTGGAGGAATCAACCTTCCTGACTTCAGACTATACTGCAAAGCTACAGTCATCAAGACAGTATGGTACTGGGACAGAAACAGAAATATAAACCAATGGAACAAGATAGAGAGCCCAGAAATAAACCCATGCACCTATAGGTACCTTATTTTTGACAAAGGAAGCAAGAATATGCAATGAGGCAAAGACAGCTCTTCAATAAATGGTGTTCAGAAAACTGGACAGCTACCTGTAAAAGAATGAAATTAGAACACTTCCTAACACCATGCACAAAAATAAACTCAAAATGGATTAAAGACCTAAATGTAAAACCAGAAACTATAAAACTCTCAGAGGAAAACATAGGCAGAACACTTGATGACATAAATCAAAGCAAGATCCTCTATGACGCACCTCCTAGTGTAAGGGAAACAAAAACAAAAGTAAACAAGTGGGACCTAATTAAACTTAAAAGCTTTTGCACAGCAAAGGAAACTATAAACAAGGTGAAAAGACAACCCTCAGAATAGTAGAAAATAATAGCAAATGAAACAACTGACAAAGATTAATTTCCAAAATATGTAGGCAACTCATACAAGTCAATACCAGAAAAACAAACAACCCAATCAAAAAGTGGGAAAAAGATCTAAACAGACATTTCTCCAAAGAAGACAAACAGATGGCTAACAAACACATGAAAAGATGCTCAACATAGCTCATTATTAGAGAAATGAAAATCAAAACTACAATGAGATATTACTTCACACTGGTCAGAATGGCCATCATCAAAAAGTCTACAAACAACAAATGCTGGAGAGGGTGTGGAGAAAAGGGAATGCTCTCGCACTGTTGGTGGGAATGTAAATTGATACAATCACAATGGAAGATTCCTTAAAAAACTAGGAATAAAGCCACCATATGACCCAGGAATCCCACTCCTAGGCATATACCCTGAGGAAATCAAAATTGAAAAAGACACATGTATCCCATTGTTCATTGCAGCACTATTTACAATAGCTAGAACATGGAAGCAACCTAGATGTCCATCAACAGATGAATGGATAAGGAAGTTGTGGTATATATACACAATGGAATATTACTCAGCCATAAAAAGGAACATATTTGAGTCAGTTCTGATGAGGTGAATGAACCTAGAACCTATTATAAAGAGTGAAGTGAGTCAGAAAGAGAAAGATAAATACTACATTCTAACACATATATACGGAATCTAGGAAAATGGTCTGGAAGAATTTATTTACAGGGCAGCAGTGGAGAAACAGACACAGAGAATAGACTTATGCACATGGGGAGGGGGTAGGAGAGGGTGAGATGTATGGATAGAGTAACATGTAAACTTATATTACCATATGTAAAATATATAGCCAATGGGAATTTGCTATATGGCTCAGGAAACTCAAACGGGAGCTCTGTATCAACCTAGAGGGTAGGGGTGGGGAGGGAGATGGGAGGGAGGTTCAAAACGGAGAGGACATATGTATACCTACAGCTGATTCATGTTGAGGTTTGACAGAAAACAGCAAAATTCTGTAAAGCAATTATCCTTCAATAAAACATAAATCAATTTTTTAAAAAAGATATAAGAAGATCTCCTGAAGCTCAGAAAGTCAGGTGTTAGAGTGCAGAGCAAAGAAAAGAACATAGAATATATGGGACAGAAAGAAAGCACATTGTAAAATGGTAAATATAAATCCATATGTATCTATAATTATATTGCAAGCAAGGGAAGTATTGGACTAGACTTTTAAATAACAATTTTCTGTTTATAAGAGTATACCTAAAACATATAGTAAATTTGAAAGAAAAAGAATAGATAAAATATACTAAGCAGACACTGACCTCTATAAAACTTGTGTCATTGTATTAACATAAACAAAATAAACTTCAAAGCATATATATTTCTAGATAAAGAAGAATACTTCATAATGATAAACTCACTAGGATAATGATAAATTCACTAGGAATATATAGTAATTCTAAATATATTTTATGTATTCTTTCATAAAACATTATGTATTATGTTTATTTTATGTACCCATGTGTATTCACAAACAGGCTTTGTGCCTGTTTTACAATTTTTGCCTCCTTGAGAAATTCATTTCTCAAACAGGGCAAGAGCCAGGGCAATTTCACCCCTAGGCTTTAGCCCTTGGTAGATTAGTAGCTAGGATTACTGCCCAGGTTCAATTTCTGGGCAGGGAGCTATTAATAAGATCTCACTTCAAGCCACCACTCACTGCTGTCTCTTCAAGATCATAGCCACGATAAAAACATCCCAGACAAACACACATTGAAAGACATTCTAAAAAATACCTGACCAATACTCCCCAAAATTATTAACATCAGCATACACAAGAAAAGAAACTATCATGAGTCATAGAAGGCTGAGACAACTAAAACAGAAAAACGACTTTAGGGAAAAATCAGAAATCTAAACAAAGCATAGGATTCAGTTAGTTTTTTAAAAAAAACAATTGAACTGCTAAGAAAAATGGGTTAATCTATAATCATATCTGAAAACCTATACACACCATGTTTTGGTAAAAAGTTTAAGGAAACAAAAAATTAGTGAGAATTATAAGAATGTAATTAACAAACTTACTGAATTGACATATATAGGACATTACATGAAACAACAGAATGTACATTGTTTCAAACACCCGCAAAGCATTTACAAAAATTAACTATACATTGAGCCACAAAGTAAGCCACAACAAATTTGAAAGGATTGAAATCATACAAAGAATGTTTCTAACCACAATGCAATTAAGCCAATAATTACTAATAACATCAAAAAATTTAAAAAAAGATAAGAAAATTCTATATTTTCAGAAAATAAGAACTATAATTCTAAAAAAAACCACTTTTGGAGCAATGAAGAAATTATAATAGAAATTTAAAAATATTCTTAAGTGAAATATAACAACAAATTGTATATCAAAACCTGTGGGTCAGAGTTGCCCACAATCTGAGGTGTGCGCTCTGGAGCAAGCAGCCTACAGGGGGAAAAAAGATAAAAACAAACTAAATTTGTGGAATGGAGCTAAATAAGGCTTAGAGGGATATTAACAATGTATATTATATAGAAGAAGGGCTGAAAATTAGTAATATTGTATTCCGCTCAAGAGGTTATATTGTTTAGTTTTTCAATCATGTTTGACTGCAACCGCATGGACTGCAGCACAACAGACTTCCCTGTTCTTCACTCTCTCTTGGAGTTTGCTCAAACTCATGTCCATTGAATTGGTTATGCCATCCAACCATCTCATCCTCTGTCATCCCCTTCTCCTCCTGCCTTCAGTCTTTCCCAAAGTCAGGGTCTTTTCCAATGAATAGACTCTTTGCTCCAGTGGCCAAAGTATTGGAGCTTCAGGTTCAGCATCAGTCCTTCCAGTGAATATTCAGGGTTGATTTCCTTTAGGATTGACTGGTTTGATCTCCTTGCAATCCAAGGGACTCTCAAGAGTTCTCCAACACCACAATATGAAAGCATCAATTTTTTGACCTTCAGCATTTTTTATAGTCCAACTCTCACATCCATACATGACTACTGGAAAACCCATAACTTTGATTGTACTCACTTTGTCAACAAAGTGGTGTCTCTGCTTTTTAATACGCTGTCTAGGTTTGTCATAGCTTTTCTTCCAAGGAGTAAACATCTTTAAATTTCATGGCTGCAGTGGTTTTGGAGCCCCCCAAAATAGTCTGTTACTGTTTCCATGATTCCCCCCGCCATTTGCCATGAAGCGATGGGACTTGATGACAAGATGGGACTTGATGACATGATCTTAGTTTCTTGAATTTTGAGTTTTAAGCCAACTTTTTCACTCTCCTTTTTCACTTTCATCAAGAGGCTCTTCAGTTCCTCTTCACTTTCTACCATAATGGTGGTGTCATCTGCATAGCTGAGGTTATTGATATTTCTCCCAGCAATTTTGATTCCAGCTTATGTTTCACCCAGCCTACATTTTGCATGATGTACTCTGTATAGAAGTTAAAATGTAGGGTGACAATATACAGCCTGATGTACTCCTTATCCTATTTGGAACTAGTCTGTTCCAAGTCTGGTTCTAATTGTTGCTTCTTGACCTGCATATAGATTTCTCAGGAGGCAGGTAAGGTGGTCTGGTATGCCAATCTCTTTTAGAATTTTCCACAGTTTGTTGTGATCCACACAGTCAAAGGCATAGTCAATAAAGCAGAAGTAGATGTTTTTCTGGAACTCTCTTGCTTTTTCAATGATCCAATGGATGTTAGCAATTTGATCTCTGGTTCTTCTGCCTTTTCCAAATCTAGCTTGAACATCTTGGAAGTTCTTGTTTCATGTACTGTTGGAGCCTAGCTTGGAAGATTTTGAGCATGACTTTGCTAGCATATGAAATGCTAGCAGAAGTTATAGCAGAACAGTTAAACTGAAAGTAGAAGAAAATAATAAAGAGCTTAAAGTTATAAAATAGAAAACACATAATCAACAAGGCCAAAGGCTGGTTCTTTGTAAAGACTAATAAAATTAATAAACCTCTGGAAAAACTAAGCCAGATAAAAAAAAAAAAAGACACAAGTTAACATAAGAGTAATATAACAGGGCACATCATTACAGATCATTAAAAAAAAAAAAAAAAACACTGGGAAGAAGATATTAGGACTTCCCTGGTAGTCCAGTGGTTAAGAAACCACTGTCCCATCTGTCAATGCATGGGACACAGATTTGATCCCTGGTTGGGGAAGATCCAACATGCCACAGGGCAACTGAGCCCATGCTCTGCAACAAGAGAAGCCACTGCAATGAGAAACCCATGCACTGTAGCTGAGGGTAGCCTCCTGCTCTGCCACAGCTAGAGAAAGCCCATGGGAAGGAAGACCCAGAGCAGCCAAAAATGAATTAATTAATTAAAAACAAAAGCTGCAGAATGATAAAAGTCAAAAGAAAAGGAGATATTACATTTGGAAATTTAGGTGAAATGAGTAAATTCCTTGATATCATGACTGACAGAGGAAAAAATAAGAATGATGAATAAATAGTTCTATAACTAATAGAAAAAAATTTTTGAATGAAAATTTTTTCCTCAAAAAGAGGAAATGCTAAATGCTACCAAATTTCTCCCAAGGAACAGAAAATAGGAACTTATCCCAACTTGTTTTTTGAGACTAGCATGGTCTTGTTAGCATGACCTGGCAAAGAACTACAAGAAGAGAAAATTACAAGAACACAGAAGCAAAAGTCCTAAATAAAGTATCAATAAAATTTCCCTGCAACATATGTAAGAACCCTCCTGCCCAGGCTGGTGTATTGCAGTGATGTGAGCTCAGCTCAACAGTAGCATTTGATCAGTATAAGGCGCCACAGTTATAGAATAGAAAGAAAACAAAAAGTATAATCATCTCAGTAGATAAGAAAATTCATTTGGTAGAATTTAGTCTCTATTATTTGCAAAAAAAGTTTTGACAAACTAGGAACATAGGTAAATATCTTTAATCTCATAAAAGTATCTATAAAACACCATTCTCAGTGGTGAAATGTTGAAAAGATTTAAGATTGTGAGCACAACCAGGATGCTCTATATGAGCTTCTATTCTCATTGATTTTTAAAAATAAAGTTTAAGAAGAATCTTATTCATTTTTGGAGTATAATTGATCTACAGTATTATATTGCAGGTTTAGGTATACAACAGTGATTTGGCATTTTTATAGGTTATAATCCATTTAAAGTTATCATTTAAACTTATCAAGACTAAAGGAAATCGGTCCTGAATATTCATTGGAAGGACTGATGCTGAAGCTGAAATTCCAATACTTTGGCCACCTGATGTGAAGAACTGACTTATTTGAAAAGACCCTGATGCTGGGAAAGATTGAAGGTGGGAGAAGGGGACGACAAAAGATGAGATGGTTGGGAGGGCATCACCGACTCAATGGAAATAGGTTTGAGTAAACTCCGGGAGTTGGTGATGGACAGGGAGGCCTGATGTGCTGCAGTCCATGGGGTTGCAAAGAGTCTGACATGACTGAGGGACTGAACGGAACTGAACTGAAAGTTATCATAGCATTCATTATTAGAGAAATACAAATCAAAACTACAATGAGATATCTCACACCAGTCAGAATGGTTATAATCAAAAAGTTTACAAACAATAAATGCTGGAGAGGGTATGGAGAAAAGGGAACACTCTTACACTGTTGGTGGGAATGTAAATTGACACAGCCACTATGGAGAATAGTACGGAGATTTCTTAAAAAACTAGGAATGAAACTACCATACAACCCAGTAATCCCACTACTGGGCACATATCCTCAGGAAACCATAACTGAAAAAGATACATGTACACCAATGTTCATTGCAGCACTATTTACAATAGCTAGGACATGGAAGCAACCTAGATGTCCATCAACAGATGAATGGACAAGGATGCTGTGGTACATATACACAATGGAATATTACTCAGCTGTAAAAAGGAATGCATTTGAGTCAGTTCTAATGAGGTGCTTGAGCTTAGAGCCTATATTACAGAGTAAAGTTAAGTCAGAAAGAGAAAGACAAATATCATATATTAATGCATATATATGGAATTTAGAAGATAGTACTGATGATCCTACTTGCAGAGAACACAGACATAAAAATCAGACTTTGGGACAGAGTGGGAGAAGGAGAGCGTGGGATGGTTTGAGAGAGTCACACTGAAACATATATGTTACTTCATGTGCAATAGATAGCCAGTGGGAGTTTGATGTCTGACACAGGTAACTAAAGTCAGTGCTCTGTGACAGCATAGAGGTGTGGGATGGCTTGGGAGACAGGAGGGGGATTCAAGAGGGAGGGGACATATGTATACCTATGGTCGACTCATGCTGATGTATGGCAAAACCAATCACAATTTTGTAATTATCCTCTAATAAAAACATAAATAAAAATTTAAATATAAAGTTATATAAAGATTATATCATAAAGTATTTGCACTATTTCCTGTGCTGTATACTCTATCCTAGTATCTTATTTGTTTTATACAAAATAGTTTGAGAACAATATTAGATTTATAGAAAAAGTACGCCAAAAGAGTACAAAAGATTTCTCATATTCTCTCCTCTGCCACAATTTTCCCATCTAAATATTTTGCACTTGTTTGATACATTAGTTATAATTCAAGACATATTACTGTTGATAATATTGTTATATTACTATTAACTAAAGTACATAGTTTGTATTAATGATTCAGTTTATGAGTTTTAACAAATGTGTAAGGTCATGTATTCACTGTTACAGTATTGTACAGAAGAGTTTTGCTGCCTGAAAATCCTCTGTGCTTCACATATTTATCCTTCCCACTCTTCCTCCTGAATCCCTAGCAACCCTTAATCTTTTAACTGTCTGTATAGTTTTGCTTTCTCCAGAATGTCATAATAGTTGGAATTATATAGTATTTAGCACTTCAGACTGTTTTCAGACTTCTTTCATTTAGTAATATGAACTTAAGCTTCCTTCATATGTTTTTTTGTAGCTTGATAGCTCAATTCTGTAGCTTGATAGCTCAATAATAATTCTCAATTATTGCTGAATAATATCCCGTCTTACAGATGTACCAAGCTTTTCAGTTCACCTTCTCAGATGTCGAAGGACATCTGATTACTTCCAGTTTGGGGCAAGTATGAATAAAGCTGCTATAAACATTCAGGTTTTCTATTAAAGTTCTTTCATCTTAGCTGGGTAAATACCTAGGAGCATGATGGGTATGCTAAGCCTGTTTCACTTTGTAAGAAACTACAAATTTCTCTTCCAGAGTGACTGCTGCTTTGCACCCTCATCAGTAACAAGTGGGAGGTTTTGTAGCCTCACATCCTCACCAGCAATTTGCATTGTCAAGTTTTTGCTAGTTTATCTTGGTTTAACCATTCTAATATGCATGTATTATTATCATTCTTTTAGGGAACCACTTCATATATTTATTTTTATTATTTAAAAAATTAAAAAATTTTATATTGAAGTATAAGTGTAGTTGATTGACAATGTTATGTTAGTTTCAAGTTTACAGTAAAGGGATTCAGTTATATGCAAACATGTATCTATTCTTCAAATCTTTTCCCATTTGGGTTATTACAGAATATTGAGCAGTTTTCCCCGTGCTCCACAGTGGGCACTTGTTGGTTATCTACTTTAAATATAGCAGTGTGTACTTGTCAAACCCAACTATCCCTTCCCCTCTTTCCCTCCTGGTAACCCTATATTCATTTTCTAAGTGAGTCTATTTCTGCTTGTAAATAAGTTCATTTCGATCTTTTTTTTTTTTTTTTAAGATTCCACATTGGCTGAGACAGTAAACAATCCAACTGCGATGCAGGAGACCTGGGTTTGATCCCTGGGTCGGAAACATCCCCTGGAGAAGGGATTGCCTACATACTCCAGTATTCTTGCCTGGAGAATTCCATGGACAGAGGAACTTGGTGGATTACAGTTCATGGGGTTGCAAAGAGTTGGACAAGACTGAACAACTAACATTTTTGCTTTTTTCATAAGTAATATCATATGATATTTTTCTCTCTCTGTGTGAATTATTTCAATTAGCTTTATAATCTCTAGGTCCATCCATGTTGCTACATTATTTCATTCATTTTCATGACGGAGCAACATTCTATGGTGTGTATGTACTACATCTTTTTTACCCATTCATCTGTCAATGGCCATTTAGTTTGCTTCCATGTCTTGGGTATTGTAAATGGTGCTGTGATGAATAGTGGGGTTCATAAATCCATTCAAGCCATATTTTTCTCCAGATTTATGCCCAGGCATGGAATTGCTAGATCATATGGTAACTCTAGTTTTAGTTTTTTAAGAAACCTCCACACTGCTCTCCATAATGGCTGTGCCAATTTATATTTCTGCCAATAGTACAGGAGGGTTCCCTTTTCTCCACATCCTGTCCAGCAATTATTGTTTGTAGATTTTTGATGATGGCCATTCTGACTGGTGTGAGGTGATGTCTCATTGTAGTTTTGATTTGCATTTCTCTAACAGCTAGTGATGTTGAGCATCTTTTCATGTCCTTCTTGGCCATCTGTATGTCTTCTTTGGAGAAATGTTTATTTAAACCTTCCACCATTTTTGGGGGGCTATTTTTTATATTGAGCCACCTAACCTATTTGTAAATTTTGGAGGTTAATCCCTTGTCAGTTGCATTGTTTGCAAATATTTCCCCCTGTTCTGTAGATTGTCTTTTCATTTTGTTTATGGTTTAATTTGCTGTGCAATGAAAGCTTTGCTTAATTAGGTTCCATTTGTTTATCTTGTTCTTATATAAGGAGACAAATAGAAAAAGATGTTGCTACAATTTGTCAGTGTTTGTCATATGTTTGTCTAATGATGTTTCCTAAGGCCCACTTGACTTTGCATTCCAGGATGTCTGACTCAAGGTGAGTGATCATGCCATTGTGGTGACTGTGGGTCATGATCTTTTTTGTATAGTTCTTCCATGTATTCTTGCCACCTCTTCTTAATATCTTCTGCTTCTGTTAGATCCATACCATTTCTGTCCTTTATTGTGCCCATCTATGCATGAAGTGTTCCCTTCAAATCTCTAATTTACCTGAAGAGACCTTTAGTTTTCCCCATTCTATTGTTTCCCTCTGTTTCTTTGCATTGATCACTGAGGAAGCCTTTCTTATCTCTCCTTGCTATTCTTTGGAATTCTGCATTCAGATGGGTATATCTTTCCTTTTCTCCTTTGCCTTTAGCTTCTCTTCTTTTCTCAGCTATTTGTAAGGCCTCCTCAGACAACCATTTTGACTTTTTGCTTTTCTTTTTCTTGGGGATGGTCTTGATCACTGTCTCATGTACAATGTCATGAACCTCCATCCATACTTCTTTGAACCTCCACCCATACTTCTTCAGCCACTCTATCAGCTCTAATCCTTTGAATCTATTTGTCACTTCCACTGTATAATCATAAGGGATTTGATTTGATTCATACATGAATGATATAGTAGTTTTTCCCTACTTTCTTCAATTTTAGTCTGAATTTTGCAATAAGGGGAGTTCGTGATCTGAGCCACAGTCAGCTCTGGTTTTGTTTTTGCTGACTGTATAGAGCTTCTCCATCTCTGGCTGCAAAGAATATAATCAATCTGTTTTCGGTACTGACCATCTGGTTATATCCATGTTTAGAGCTGTCTCTTGTGTTGTTGGAAGAGGGTGTTAGCTATGACTGGTGTGTTCTCTTGGAAAAACTCTTTTAGGCTTTATTCTGCTTTGTTATGTACTCCAAGGCCAAATTTGCCTGTTACTCCAGGTATCTCTTGACTTCCTATTTTTGCATTCCAGTCCCCTATGATGAAAAGGACATCTTTTAGGGGTGTTAGTTCTAGAAGGTCTTTTAGGTCTTCATTGAGCCATTCAACTTCAGCTTCTTTGGCATTAGTGGTTGGGGCATAGTCTTGGATTACTGTGATATGAATGGTTTGGAAACAGAGATCATTCTGTCATTTTTGAGATTGCACCCATGTTCTTCATTTTGGACTCATTTTTTTAAAAATTTAAATTTATTTATTTTAATTGGAGACTAATTGCTTTACAATATTGTATTGGTTCTGCCACACATCAACATGAATCCACCACAGGCGTACACGTGTTCCCCATCCTGAACCCCCTCCCCCCTCCCTCCCCATACCATCCCTCTGGGTTATCCCATTGCACCAGCGCCAAGCATTCTGTATTGAACCTGGACTGGTGATTCGTTTCTTATATGATATTATACGTGTTTCAGTGCCATTCCCCCAAATCGTCCCGCCCTCTCCCTCTCCCACAGAGTCCAAAAGACTTTTCTATACATCTGTGTCTCTTTTGCTGTCTCGCATACAGGGTTATCGTTACCATCTTTCTAAATTCCATATATATGTGTTAGTATACTGTATTGGTGTTTTTCTTTCTGGCTTACTTCACTCTGTATAATCGGCTCCAGTTTCATCCACCTCATTAGAACTGATTCAAATGTATTGTGTATATGTACCGCAGCTTTCTTATCCATTCATCTGCTGATGGACATCTAGGTTGCTTCCATGTCCTGGCTATTATAGACAGTGCTGCGATAAACACTGGGGTACATGTGTCTCTTTCAGTTCTGATTTCCTCGATGTGTATGCCCAGCAGTGGGATTGCTGGGTCATAAGGCAGTTCTATTTCCAGTTTTTTAAGGAATCTCCACACTGTTCTCCATAGTGGCTGTACTAGTTTGCATTCCCACCAACGGTGTAAGAGGGTTCCCTTTTCTCCACACCCTCTCCAGCATTTATTGCTTGTAGACTTTTGGATAGCAGCCATTCTGACTGGCGTGAAATGGTACTTCATTGTTTGATTTGCATTTCTCTGATAATGAGTGATGCTGAGCATCTTTTCATGTGTTTGTTAGCCATCCGTATGTCTTCCTTGGAGAAATGTCTGTTTAGTTCTTTGGCCCATTTTTTGATTGGGTCATTTATTTTTCTGGA
>SJYT01071056.1:1031330-1125424 GCA_006410635.1 Cephalophus harveyi | reverse complement strand
GCTGCAATCAAAAAAACAACCATTATATGAGTGAAATATTTATAGAAAATTCCAGCTAATAAATGAAGAATGGATAATAGAATTGGAAAATCACCATTTTGCACCCGTGAATGAAATCATAGAACTAAAACAATGTCAATGGATGGCTTTAAAACATCCACTGGAAAGCCTGGCAGGGAATTTGATGATATAAAATTAAGGCTGAGACCAACTGAACTCAATGATCAACCTTGTCCTCACTGTAAGCTTACAAGACTGTAAGTTCATGGACCTCCTACTGTGATTCAGAGAAGCGCACACCATCACCCAAGAAATATTCTGGCCCAAAGCATGTCCACTGGAAAAAAAAAGCACAACCTAAAAGTTGAGAATTATGTTTATTCAGCTGGCATTTTTAGGGAGAGAGCCTCTCAGATAAAACTGTTTGGAAAAGGAAATGGTGAACCCAGCATATATGCCAGGATATATAGGAATTTTTGCAATAACAACACGTAGTGAGAACAAAAGTTTACTGGTAATGTGAGGAAGTAACCTGTAAGATTTAGGGATTTTCCAGACCAACTGAAAGGTTATCTCTGTTATTTGTGACTCACAGACCCTGACCTGGAGGGTTTGTGACTCANATTTTCCAGACCAACTGAAAGGTTATCTCTGTTATTTGTGACTCACAGACCCTGACCTGGAGGGTTTGTGACTCACAGACCCTGACCTGGAAGGTTTGACTTTCCAGAGAGTCAGAAAAACAAGTTGTGTAAACTGTGTGTTATCCGCAGAATTATATCGCCAGACCCTCACGAGCCTATCCTTGTAAAGGTCAGCATTATTGTGACCAATCATGATATATCTATACCTCCCCGCCCAATGTGGTTTTTTGTGCTTAAAAACTGTCCTGTAACTGTCATCGGGTTTGCTCCTTGCTTAAGGAGGACAGAACCCCGGCGCGCCGGTTCAATAAATCCTCTTGCTATTTGCATCGATCCTGTGTCTTGGTGGTCTTGGGCGACGGACTCCAGGGCGGAACCTTGCGGTTCAACAGTAAATATTATTTCTGTATGTCTGCTTCTCTTGTACTCACATCTACTACTCTTGTCAAACTGTATATACTGTTATTGTTTTCTGCCACAGGAACAAAATCCTTAGTGGGGCTGCAGTGGCCGCGTGGATGGGACCTTGACTGCATCTCAATCTTGGCTCATTCTGTTCATCTCCTTGTTTTAGACTCACTGCAGTTCTTTAAGTTCCTCCAATATAAACGTTCTCTTCAATTTTAGGGGCTTTTGTACATTCTCTCCGTCTCTGTCTCTGCCTGGTTAGCCCTTCTTTGCTATTTAGCTCTCCTGTTAAATGTGCCTTCCTTAAGAATTACCTAACCAGATCTTGAGTCCCATGCTTGTAGCCTATGATTTCCTTTTCAGAGCTTACCATAGCATAGTTTGGATTCATGAGTGTAGTATTATCTTTGCTTTATTCACCACTGAATCTCAGGTGCTTAGGAGAATTTCTGGCATACAAAAGGTACTTGATAAGTATTTGTTAAACAAATAAATATGTAAACATCACTGGCAATTGCACTGCAATGTTGATCTTGGTTGTACTCTTCTTGAAGCTCTTCTATTTCAGCACCTGGGAAGCCTCAGTCAAGAGGAGAAGACTGTCAACCCAGTCTATGCAATAATAACTCACAAAAGTCTACAAATAACAAATGCTGGAAAGGGTGTGGAGAAAAGGAAATCTTCTACACTATAGGATGGAATGTAAATTGAATGCAGCTGCTATGGAGAACAGTAGGAAACTTCCTTAAAAAACTAAAAACAGAGCTACCCTATACTCCCAGTCCTGGACAGACATCTGTAGAAAACTCTAGTTTGAAAAGATACACGCACGCCAATGTTCATAGCAACACTATTTACAACAGCTAAGACCTAGAAGCAACCTAAATGCCCATTGATAGATGAATGGATAAAGATGTGGTACAAATATATATAACAGGATATTACTTGGCCATAAAAAAGAATGAAATAACGCCATCTGTAGCAACATGGATGGACCCAGAGACTAGCATAGTGATGTAAATCAGACAGAGAAAGGAAAATATCTGTTATTGCTTATATGTAAGATCTCAAGAAAGAGGTACCAATGAACTTACATACAAAACAGAAATAGAATCGCAGCCATGGTGGGGGGGTGAGAAGTATGGTTACCAAAGGGGAAGAGTGGGGGAGGGGTAAATTAGGAGTTTGAGATGCACATATACCCACTACTATACATAAAATAGATAACCAACAAGGACCTACTCTATAGCACAAGAAACTATACTCAATAATTTGTAATAACCTATAAGGGAAATGAATCTGAAAAAAGACAAATATAGATGTATGTATAACTGAATTGCTTTGCTGTATACCTGAAACTACGGGTTTCCAGGTGGTTGCTACTGGTAAAGAACATGACTGCCAACGCAGGTAGATGTAAGAGACCCAGGTTTGGTTGCTGGGTCGGGAAGATCCCCTGGAGAAGGAAATGGCAGTCCACTCCAGTATCCTTGCCTAACAGAGGAGCCTGGCAGGCTGCAGTCCATAGGGTCTCACAGAGTTGGACACGAGTGAAGTGAAGTGACCCAGATAATCATGATGGTGTGATCACTCATCTAGAGCCAGGCATCCTGGAATGTGAAGTCAAGTGGGCCTTAGAAAGCATCACTACGAACAAAGCTTGTGGAGGTGATGGAATTCCAGTTGAGCTGTTTCAAATCCTGAAAAATGATTCTGTGAAAGTGCTGCACTCAATATGCCAGCAAATTTTGAAACTCAGCAGTGGCCACAGGACTGGAAAAGGTCAGTTTTCATTCCAAACCCAAAGAAAGGCAGTGCCAAAGAATGCTCAAACTACCTCACAATTGCACTCATCTCACATGCTAGTAAAGTAATGCTCAAAATTCTCCAAGCCAGGTTTCAGGAACACATGAACCGTGAACTTCCAGATGTTCAACCTGGTTTTAGAAAAGGCAGAGGAACCAGAGATCAAATTGCCAACATCCGCTGGATCATCGATAAAGCAAGAGAGTTCCAGAAAAAACATCTATTTCTGCTTTATTGACTATGCCAAAGCCTTTGACTGTGTGGATCACAATAAACTGTGGAAAATTCTGAGAGAGATGGGAATACCAGACCACCTTATGTATGGATGTGACAGTTGGATTGTGAAGAAGGCTGAGCACCAAAGAATTGATGCTTTTGAACTGTGGTGTTGGAGAAGACTCTTGAGAGTCCCTTGGACTGCAAGGAGATCCAACCAGTCCATTCTTAAGGAGATCAGCCCTGGGATTTCTTTGGAAAGAATGATGCTAAAGCTGAAACTCCAGCACTTTGGCCACCTCATGCGAAGAGTTGACTCATTAGAAAAGACTCTGATGCTGGGAGGGATTGGGGGCAGGAGGAGAAGGGGACGACAGAGGATGATGTGGCTGGATGGCATCATGGACTCGATGGACGTGAGTCTGAGTGAACTGCGGGAGATGGTGATGAACAGGGAGGCCTGGTGTGCTGCGATTCATGGGGTTGCAAAGAGTCGGACATGACTGAGTGACTGAACTGAACTGATGTGATTTAGCACGCACACACATTAACACAACATTGTAAGGGAATATAATTCAATAAAAAATAATTTTCTATACTCACCTCTTTTGATTCTCAGAAAATTAGAGTTGTTCTTTTCAAATTTTAGAGAGAACATAACACTGGCAATCTGAAAGTCTGAGTTTGCTAAAAATTGCAAAGTCAGAAATTGTGGAATTGGTCCTGGAAATCAAACCTTTGACTTTTCCTATAGGATTATTTCCAAGCTATTTTCTGGGCTGTTTCTAAGTCAGCTAACAATCTGGAGACGAGAGGTTGACTCCTTATTCTCAGGGACACTCTGGACTGACAGCGTTCAGTTCAGTCACTTGGTCTCCAAGCCAAGTATTCACAAGGCTGTATCTGCCCAGAGGGGGCATTTTTTTCTTGTCAGAGCAAAAGATGCTTATGGGCTAGCAGTGGCCCTGACTGTAGTCTGCTTTACTTATTTAGCCAAGAAGGAATTTTGTGCCATTCCCTAGTTTAGCACAACCAGATAAGAATAAATCTTATGGCAGTATTGTATAAGAGACAGTTGACTTGATTCAGTTATTTCGTATTTTTAATATTAGTTTTTGCTTTTGGTTGCACACGTTCATCATTCAAAAATAAAAAGCTTCTGATATTGTGTTAAAAACTATAAAAATGGAAGAAAACAATCAGTCTATCAATCTCTATTACACCCTCTTGTCGTTTATTTTCTGTTAACATTTTACGTTGCAGATAATTTCTTGGCCTCAAGGCAACACTGAACCTATAGGGTATTTTGGGGACTGGTCCTCCATCTTGGAGAAAAGCATTAGAAAGGGAGCTGATGGATTTTTGTCCATCAGTTCAGTTCAGTCGCTCAGTCGTGTCCGACTCTTTGCGACCCCATGAATCGCAGCATGCCAGGCCTCCCTGTCCATCACCAACTCCGGAGTTCACTCAGACTCACATTCCATTGAGGCAGTGATGCCATCCAGCCACCTCATCCTCGGTCGTCCCCTTCTCCTCCTGCCCCCAATCCCTCCCAGCATCAGAGTCTTTTCCAATGAGTCAACTCTTCTCATGAGGTGGCAAAAGTACTGGAGTTTCAGCTTTAGCCTCATTCCTTCCAAAGAAATCCCAGGGCTGATCTCCTTCAGAATGGACTGGTTGGATCTCCTTGCAGTCCAAGGGACTCTCAGGAGTCTTCTCCAACACCACAGTTCAAAAGCATCAATTCTTCGGTGCTCAGCCTTCTTCACAGTCCAACTCTCACATCCATACATGACTACTGGAAAAGCCATAGCCTTGACTAGACGGACCTTAGTTGGCAAAGTAATGTCTCTGCTTTTGAATATGCTATCTAGGTTGGTCATAACTTTTCTTCCAAGGAGTAAGCGTCTTTTAATTTCATGGCTGCAATCACCGTCTGCAGTGATTTTGGAGCCCCCAAAAATAAAGTCTGACACTGTTGACACTGTTTCCCCATCTATTTCCCATGAAGTGATGGGACCGGATGCCATCAGTCACTATCAATTGCTAGATTTCATCTATGAGTTCTGGTATTCGTCACTTCCAATTTGATCTGGCACAGAGATTTTGGGAAGTTTTGGCATGTTCGGTATCTTTCAATTGCCCTGTGATTTTTACCAAACCTGAAATGTCTTTTTTTTTTTTTTCCTTCCTTGGGTAAACATGATTAGGAGCCATAGATAGCTTTCTCATTCTCTTTTCCTATTAAGCTTTCTGCCAGCATCCTTGATTTTGAAAAATCCATTGCAATTTATCTCCCTGGTGATGGCAGGAGTGCAGATGAAGCTTTCCCTTGGGGTGACAGGCCTGGCACATAAGTGCATCCATAATTGGAAGGGTCTCAAAGCAGTGTGGTGACAAGGTCATATAATTAGTGATCCATCTGTCACTGGGACTCAGACTTCCTGATCCTCACTTCCATCCAGCTAACCATATTGTCTTTGTTATCCTCTAATTGTTTTGTCTTCTGTTACAAACGACATCAAACCCAACCTGTTTGCCTGTTTCTTCTGTGCTAACCTGACACACAGGATAGATTTCAGAACAAGCTGCTCTCAGAGTGCTTCCTGCTGAAAACAATGGAGTGTTCCAGTTCAGCAGTAGTCACTGTGGGTTGGGTAGGGGGAAAAGCTCTCTCCAGCCCATTTCAAGCCCTAGCATCGTGAAGGCTCCCTCCTGCAGGACATAGAGATGCCTCCTGCAGAAACAGTCTTTCCTGCCCATTTCTAACCATCATAAAGGAATATTCTCGGCACAAACCACCTCAGTGTGCCATTTTCAAGCAATACAGCCTCAGAAAGTCTAGAACTAACCCTGAGGGACTTTCTCCCACTTATTTTCATTGTCATCGGGTTAAAATTCAAATATTATCTAGTACAGAATACCTGGATTGTTCCTTACACTGATGACTTTATGGAGGATAACTACACATGTTTAAATACAGTTTGCTTGAAACAAATGCACAAATCATACTAATGCTATACACCAGAGTTTGAGTATAAACTTTTTTATTTTTCTTCTCAGAATTTAGTGAAAACACTTAGCTAGTGTCTCAAGAATGCTCTTTGTTCACTCCTGGGAGGGGTTCCTCTTAATCATTCTGCTTGGCCTGAGCCTCTTAAGTTTCTACCACCTGCCATTGTCTCATGATGTTCTATTCAAGAATGGCTATGGCTTGGGATATGGTTTTCAGATAATCCTCAACTTTTACAGCTGAAATTTATCCAGGATTATATATACAAGATTTTTATTGGTTCTGTTTTTATAGAGAGTGATTTTCTCCACAAATATTGTCCATTCCTAGTGGGAAGAAATGTTTTTCTCCTTTATTTACTGACTATCCACAAGGCTATGCTTTTGCCAATCCAAAGTGCTTAGATTTTATATCTACCATATTTTTATCTACTGAAAAGCGTTCTCAGTAAGATGAACTAAAAATACATATACATATATATTTCATCCATATATATATATATATATACCATCTTCATATATATATGTATATATATATACATGGTAAGGAACAGTGGCTGTGCTTTGCTGGATCAGCCGTGAAGAGATACACACATCCAAGCTAAGAGAAACCCAAGTAAGATGGTAGGCACTGAGAGAAGGCATCAGAGGGCAAACAGAGTGAAACCACAATCACAGAAAGCTAGCCAATCTGATCACATGGACAGCAGCCTTGTCTATCTCAATGAAATTAGGCCATGCCATGTGGGGCCACCCAAGATAGATGTGTCATGGTGGAGAGGTCTGAAAGAATGTGGTCCACTGGAGAAGGGAATGGCAAACCACTTCAGTATTCCTGTTTTGAGAACCTCACGAACAGTATGAAAAGGCAAAAAGATAGGACACTGAAAGAGGAACTCCCCAGGTCGGTAGGTGCCCAAAATGCTGCCGAAGATCAGTGGAGAAATAACTTCAGAAAGAATGAAGGGATGCAGCCAAAGCAAAAACAACACCCAGATGTGCATGTGACTGGTGATAGAAGCAAGGTCTGATGCTGTAAGAGCAATATTGCATAGGAACCTGGAATGTCAGGTCCATGAATCAAGGCAAATTGGAAGTGGTCAAACAAGATGGCAAGAGCGAACGTCGACATTCTAGGAATCAGCAAACTAAAATGGACTGGAATGGGAGAATTTAACTCAGATGACCATTATATCTACTACTGTGAGCAAGACCCCCTTAGAAGAAATGAAGTAGCCATCATAGTCAACAAAACAGTCCAAAATGCAGTACTTGGATGCAATCTCAAAAATGACAGAATGAGCTGTTTGTTTCCAAGGCAAACCATTCAATATCATGGTAATCCAAGTCTATGCCCCAACCAGTAATACTAAAGAAGCTGAAGTTGAATGGTTTTATGAAGACCTTCCCTGGTGGCTCAGAGGTTAAAGCATCTGCCTCTAATACAGGAGACCTGGGTTCGATCCCTGGGTCGGGAAGATCCCCTGGAGAAGTAAATAGCAACCCACTCCAGTATTCTTGCCTGGAGAATCCCATGGACGGAGGAGCGTGGTGGGCTCGGTCCATGGGGTCGCAAAGAGTCGGACACGACTGAGCGACTTAACTAACTAACTAACTAACAAGACCTTTTAGAACTAACACCCAAAAATGATGTCCTTTTCATTATAAGGGACTGGAATACAAAAGTAAGAAGTCAAGAAACACCTGGAGTAACAGGCAAATTTGGCCTTGGAGTACAGAATGAAGCAGGGCAAAGGCTAACAGAATTTTGCCAAGAGAACACACTGTTCATAGCAAACACCCTCTTCCAACAACACAAGAGAAGACTCAACACATGGACGTCACCAGATGGCCAACACTGAAACCAGATTGACTATATTATTTGCAGCCAAAGATGGAGAAACTCTATACAGTCAGCAAAAACAAGACCAGGTGTGGATTGTGGCTCAGAACATGAAATCCTTATCGCCAAATTCAGACTTAAGTTGAAGAAAGTGGGGAAAACCACTAAACCATTCAGATATGACCTAAATCAAATCCCTTATGATTATACAGTGGAAATGAGAAATAGATTTGAGGGACCAGATCTTATAGACAGAGTGCCTGATGAACTATGGACAGAGGTTTATGACATTGTACAGGAGACAGGGATTAAGACTATCCCCAAGGAAAACCAATGCAAAAAAGCAAAATGGCTGTCTGGGGAGGCCATACAAATAGCTGTGAAAAGAAGAGAAGTGAAAAGCAAAGGAGAAAAGGAAAGATGTACCCATTTGAATGCAGAGTTCCAAAGAATAGCAAGGAGAGATAAGGAAGCCTCCCTCAGCAATCAATGCAAAGAAATAGAGGAAATAACAGAATGGGAAAGACCACAGATCTCTTCAAGAAAATTAGAGATACCAAGGGAACATTTCATGCAAAGATGGGCTCGATAAAGGACAGAAATGGTATGGATCTGATAGAAGCAGAAGATATTAAGAAGAGGTGGCAAGACTACACAGGAGAACTGTACAAAAAAGATTTTCATGACCCAGTTAATCCAGTGGTGTGATCACTCACCTAGAGCCAGACATCCTGGAATGTGAAGTCAAGTGGGTCTTAGAAAGCATCACTATGAACAAAGCTAGTGGAGGTGATGGAATCCCAGTTCAACTATTTCAGATCCTAAAAGATGATGCTGTGAAAGTGCTGTACTCAATGTGTCAGCAAATTTGGAAAACTCAGCAGTGGCCACAGGACTGGAAAAGGTCAGTTTTCATTCCAGTTCCAAAGAATGCTCAAACTACTGCACAATTGCACCTACATACATGCTAGTAAATTAATGCTCAAAATTCTCCAAGCCAGGCTTCAGCAATACGTGAACCATGAACTTCCAGATGTTCCAGCTGGTTTTAGAAAAGGCAGAGGAACCAGAGATCAAATTGCCAACATCCGCTGGATCATGGAAAAAGCAAAAGTTCCAGAAAAACATCTATTTTTGCTTTATTGACTATGCCAAAGACTTTGACTGTGTGGATCAGAATAAACTGTGGAAAATTCTGAAAAAGGAAAACCAGACCACCTGACCTGCCTCTTGCGAAACCTGTATGCAGGTCAGGAAGCAATAGTTAGAACTGGACATGGAACAACAGACTGGTTCCAAATAGGAAAAGGAGTATGTCAAGGCTATATATTGTCACCCTGCTTATTTAACTTACATGCAGAGCTGGAGGAAGCACAAGCTGGAATCAAGATTTCAAATATCAGTAACCTCAGATATGCAGATGACACCACCCTTATGGCAGAAATGATGAACTAAAGAGCCTCTTGATGAAAGTGAAAGAGGAGAGTGAAAAAGTTGGCTTAAAGCTCAACATTCAGAAAACGAAGATCATGGCCACTGGTCCCATCACTTCATGACAGATAGATGGGGAAACAGTAGAAACAATGGCTGACTTTATTTTGGGGGGCTCTAGAATCACTGCAGATGGTGACTGCAGCCATGAAATTAAAAGATGCTTACTCCTTGGAAGGAAAGTTATGACCAACCTAGACAGCATATTAAAAACCAGAGACATTAGTTTGTCAACAAAAGTCCGTCTAGTCAAGGCTATGGTTTTTCCAGTGGTCATGTATGGATGTGAGAGTTGGACTGTGAAGAAAGCTGAGCACCAAAGAATTGATGGTGTTGGCGAAGACTCTTGAGAGTCCCCTGGACTGCAAGGAGATTCAACCAGTCTATTCTAAAGGTCAGTCCTGGGTGTTCTTTGGAAGGACTGATGTTGAAGCTGAAAGTCCAATACTTTGTCCACCTGATGTGAAGATCTGAACTTATTTGAAAATATTCCGATGCTGGGAAAGATTGAGGGCAGGAGGAGAAAGGGACAACAGAGGATGAGATGGTTGGATGGCATCACCAACTCAATGGACATGAGTTTAGGTAGGTTCCAGGAGCTGGTGATGGACAGGGAGGCCTGGCGTGCTTCAGTCCATGGGGTTGCATAGTGTCAGACATGACTGAGAGACTGAAATGAACTGATACCAGTTTAAGAATACTTACAATTTTATGTACTTTTACATAATTTTCTTCCATGGTTATGGCAAAAGTTTTGTGTTAAAGCAGGTAGATAGTATTATCCAAAAATTGGGTAATGATGTACCATCTAAAGTTCATATTTTATTGTCTCCAGAGACGAGTAATTCAACAAATGCAAATGGTGGCCCAGAGTCTAGTTTCCTAGGGCTAAGCTAATGAGGACAGTTTCTTCTGTCTTGAAGCTGTGCCAGTTTAGAGAGGTTTTCATCTTAATCACAGCACCACTTTTTATTAGTATATGATTCTGGACATGTTGCTCATTAATAGCTTTTTTTCTGATCATTTGAAATAGGGATGATAATACTATTCACTTCATCTGCTTGTTATAAAAACTAAATGAGGTTATCCAGGTTGAGTCCTTAAGACACTGCTTTACACATAATAAAAGTTCAGTGAATATCAATTATATTTGACTCAGGACATAAAACCTCTGTTTTCTTATCTATTCATTTTAATGCTTTTGACTTCTGATTCTGTTTTCAAAAAAAATGTTTAACCTACATTGCTTTAAAATTCCCTCGAAAAATGCCTGCTTTTAAAATCTGAGTTGAAAACGTATGGGAAAAGCACTCATTCTAAGAAGTCACAGTATATGGATCCAGCAGATGTGTCAATTGACAGAGTGTAATAAAGTTCGTGATGCAGCTCCTACTTTAGAAAGTTGGGAGAATCCAACTAAAAAGACTGAATAAAATGGTGGAGGAGACTCGAAAAGAGTTTTTAACACAGCCCCCATAATGCCCCATAGCTATTCTATAAGAGTATCTTCTTTTCCTGAACTGCAGAGGCCCTTCAGAAAGATCAAAGGATGGGAGTTATGCTGTAGCCCTAGAGATTCATGAAATGGTCAGACTTGACGTTAACAAGGAGAAGTGATGCAGTATTTGTAGATTATCTTCAGAAGGAATTGCTGCTTTATGAACAGTCCTGAGATCCTGCTGCACATTTTATACCATCAGCTCTCAGCTGAAAGACATGTTCCTGTTTCATCAAGAGTCAAGAAATAAGAACCCATATTTGCCACAGGGAAAGTGATAAAAATCAGTAAGAGGAAACACATTCCATTTTTCAAATCTGTTAGCAGTGATGGGAGATAAAAAATATTCATAAAACTACTTAACATGGCCTTTTAAATGTAAATTATCAAAAGGCAGCATACCTAACAGAGGACCACACATGGAAAGAGAATATGTAAAAGGAAACTGTCTCCTCTTACTAAGTCAGTTTTGCCTTAAAAGTCCTTTGAATGTTCAAGTCATAGAACTTGTTTTTGACTGTTTCTCACTAGTGTTGCCTATCTGTTTGGTCGGGTGAGAATGGATTACAAACAGGCTACTGCACATGGGACACTTCAGTTTCTACTTAACTGTTTCTTTGGTTATAACTTGCAATGATTCTCTGGGAAAAATGAAAAGCTTCCTGATTCTGAAACAGAATAGGTTTTGTAATGCAGATGACTGCATCTTGGATGAGGAATAAGCAAGTGTATGCTGGGAGATAAAATGAAAAATAGGGCCTTTAATGAAACCTTTTAAGCCCGCTTTAAAGCTCAGTATTTGAAAGGCAGCATTATCATCAAGTAGGAATTCAAATGTTGTTAATATGCATAAATATACATTGAAAACAGTCATCAAAATTCCACTGAGAGACAAGTGCTTCTAAAATAAGTATTGCCAATATGGTCCCTCATAATTTACTCTCAAGCATCAGTGTGTATGCTTTGGCATATTCTTTAAAACTGGCAAATGAAGCAGTTTTATAAAACTGAAAATGTCATGCCAAGGTATATTTTTCACTTTTAATGACCTCTTTTAAAGCAATTACATGATACTGTATTTTTCTTACTGGCATGCAAAATGAGCAAGGTTTATATTTAACAATGATATTCTGCTTTGTCATGAAGAAAAGGGTTTAATATGCACATGGAATGATTCTTATAAGTACCTCCCATTATCTTTAAACTAAAATCTTACCTGTGAAACTTTGTAGTCTCAAAGAGAGAACATACATAAAATTTAAGTAGGTCACTTCCTTTTATTCTAAAGGTTTTTCTTCCAGCATTTTATTAGAAACACATGTATGTCTGAGTGTGGTACATATATTAGAAGCATTTCTCAAAAACATACATAATTGCAGAGATGATGATCTTGTATTTTCATAAATTTTAGCTGTAAAATGATAATATCTGATACACTCTGAAATTTCACCTTGATACTTCTATTCAATGCTGTATTAAGTTATATTTAACTATGTTTTTAAATTGAGGTTCTTGAATAGTCTTTAAAAAGAAGTATAATCCATTTAATAATGAAGGCTTGTTGGATCAAAGATTAAACTATGCAAAGATAGAAGACTACAAAATGATAGTAAGGAGGTGCTGGCAATAATCCATAAAGATCACATCTTCAAATATTGTTTGAGAGGTAATGTTTTCTCTTGAAAATTGGAAATTAATCCCTTCTGGATGGCCAAAGGTTATCAGAGATTTAGGGAACACATAGGGAAAAACATAGAGTCTATCTCTGATAATGTGCATGAAGCAGAAACGTAAAGAGAAAGGAGCAGGGTTAATAGTGAAATGGGCATGCTAGTTTCAATGCCTATGACTAAAAATAACCCTTTGTCAAAGGCTTACAGAAGGACAAAGATCACCAGAGTTTTAATACTGATGGATTCAGTTGCCCTGCTCTGGATTTAACTATGGATGTCCTCAAGAAAAATGAAGAAAAAATGACAAGTGTTGTTCTCTCAATTTAAACAGAACTAGATGTGGTATCTTGTTTTGACTTGCATTTCCCTAATGACTAAGAAGAGGTAGCAAGAATACACAGAAGAACTGTACAAAAAAGATCTTCAGGACCAAGATAATCACGATGGTGTGATCACTCACCTAGAGCCAGACATCCTGGAATGTGAAGTCAAGTGGGCCTTAGAAAGCATCACTACGAACAAAGCTAGTGGAGGTGATGGAATTCCAGTTGAGCTGTTTCAAATCCTGAAAGATGATGCTGTGAAAGTGCTGCACTCAATATGCCAGCAAATTTGGAAAACTCCGCAGTGGCCACAGGACTGGAAAAGGTCAGTTTTCATTCCAATCCCAAAGAAAGGCAATGCCAAAGAATGCTCAAACTACCACACAATTGCACTCATCTCACACACTAGTAAAGTAATGCTCAAAATTCTTCAAGCCAGGCTTCAGCAATACGTGAACCGTGAACACCCAGAAAATTAAAAGATGCTTATTCCTTTGAAGAAAAGTTATGACCAACCTAGATAGCATATTGAAAAGTAGAGACATTACTTTGCCAACTAAGGTCCGTCTAGTCAAGGCTATGGTTTTTCCAGTAGTCATGTATGGATGTGAGAGTTGGACTGTGAAGAAAGCTGAGCACCAAAGAATTAATGCTTTTGAAGTGTGGTGTTGGAGAAGACTCTTGAGAGTCCCTTGGACTGCAAGGAGATCCAACCAGTCCATTCTAAAGGAGATCAGTCCTGGGTATTCTTTGGAAGGACTGATGCTAAAGCTGAAACTCCAGTACTTTGGCCACCTCATGCAAAGAGCTGACTCATTGGAAAAGATTCTGATGCTGGAAGGGATTGGGGGCAGGAGGAGAAGGGGATGACAGAGGATGAGATGGCTGGATGGCATCACTGACTTGATGGACATGAGTTTGAGTGCACTCCGGGAGATGGTGATGGACAGGGAGGCCTGGTGTGCTGCAATTCTTGGGGTTGCAAAGAGTAAGACATGGCTGAGTGACTGCACTGAACTGAATGACTAATGATGCTGAGCATCTTTTCATGTGCTCATTAGCTATTTGTACATTTTACTGTTTATTTAAATCATTTGTCCATTTTCATTGGGTTGCTTTTTTTTGTTGAGTTAAATATTTCTTCATATATTTGGGGAAAAACAGATATGCATGAGGATGTGAAGAAGTTGGCATCTTCATATGTTGCTGATGGGAATAAAAAACGGTGCTGCCTCTGTGGAAAATATTTGGACAGTTTCTCAAAAAAGTTAAGCATAAGGTTATATAAGCTACCAATTCTACTCTTAGCTACACTTCTAAGAGGATCAAAAACAAATTAACACAGAAAACTAACATTCATAGCAGCATTATTCACAATAAATCACTCAATGCCTCATAATGGATTAAGGATAATTGTTATGTTCATTCAATGGAATATTATTCAGCAATAAAAAGAATAAAGTACTGATTCATGTTACAAAATGTATGAACTTTGAAAGCATTATGCTAAGTGAAAGAAGCCAGACAACACAGGTCACATATTATATACTTCCATTCATATGAAACACCAGAATAGCCAAATACACAAAGAAAGTAGACTGTGTATTTGCCTATTGAACTTCCCCAGTGGCTCAGCTGGTAAACAATCTGCCTGCAATGCAGACTCGGGTTCAATCCCTGGGTTGGGAAGGTCCCCTGGAGAAAGAACGGATACCTACTCCCAGTATTCAGGCCTGGAATAATCCATGGACTATGTAGTTCATGCGGTTGCAGAGTCAGACATGACTGAGTGACTTACAATTCACTTCATTCATATGAAATATCCAGAATAGCCAAATACACAAAGAAAGTAGATTATTGGTGGTGAGAAAATGGAGGAAATTAGGAGTGACTGTTAATAGGTACAAGATATTTTGGGGGGTAGTGATGAAAATGTTCTGCAATTAGCTGGCAGTATTGTCACCCTGCTTATTTAACTTCTGTGCAGAGTACATCATGAGAAACGCTGGACTGGAAGAAACACAAGCTGGAATCAAGATTGCCGGGAGAAATATCAATAACCTCAGATATGCAGATGACACCACCCTTACAGCAGAAAGTGAAGAGGAACTAAAAAGCCTCTTGATGAAAGTGAAAGAGGAGAGTGAAAAAGTTGGCTTAAAGCTCAACATTCAGAAAACGAAGATCATGGCATCCGGTCCCATCACTCCATGGGAAATAGATGGAGAAACAGTGGAAACAGTGTCAGACTTCATTTTGGGGGGCTCCAAAATCACTGCAGATGGTGACTGCAGCCATGAAATTAAAAGACACTTACTCCTTGGAAGAAAAGTTATGACCAACCTAGATAGCATATTCAAAAGCAGAGACATTACTTTGCCGACTAAGGTCCGTCTAGTCAAGGCTATGGTTTTTCCAGTAGTCATGTATGGATGTGAGAGCTGGACTGTGAAGAAGGCTGAGCGCCAAAGAATTGATGCTTTTGAACTGTGGTGTTGGAGAAGACACTTGAGAGTCCCTTGGACTGCAAGGAGAGTCCCTTGGACTGCAAGGAGATCCAACCAGTCCATTCTGAAGGAGATCAACCCTGGGATTTCTTTGGAAGGAATGATGCTGAAGCTGAAACTCCAGTACTTTGTCCACCTCATGCGAAGAGTTGACTCATTGGAAAAGACTTTGATGCTGGGAGGGATTGGGGGCAGGAGAGGAAGGGGACGACAGAGGATGAGATGGCTGGATGGCATCACTGACTCGATGGACCTGAGTCTGAGTGAACTCTGGGAGTTGGTGATGGACAGGGAGGCCTGGCGTGCTGCGATTCATGGGGTCTCAAAGAGTCGGACATGACTGAGCGACTAACTAGTTAGTTAGCGAACTAACTAATGACTGTACAATGTTATATCAAACCCACTGAATTATACATTTTAAAATGGTGGCTTTTATGTTCCATGAATTATATCTCTATAAGAAATGAACTACAGTCATAAAAGCAGAGATTGGTACCTAACTGGCATCTAATTGATCCATTTACAGATTTAACAATACAATTTGAGACTTGAAAGTAAACTTAGCACATCTCTGAGAGATTGATATACCAGGTGCACAGCTCCTAACTAGTTTAGATTCCGCAGAGATATTCCTGGTATAGCCAGTTACTGAATGTAGACATGAGTTCTAAGGAGAGGACTTCATTGCTGACAATACTAATCAGGAATTCAGGTATAATACTGCCAAAGGAAAAGAAAAATAATTAGAAAACACTCCTGCAAAGCAGCCATTGTTTCACTTGCTGAGAAGAGAATCAGTTCAGTGCAGTGGCTCAGTCATGTCTGACTCTTTGTGACCCCATGAATTGCAGCATGCCAGGCCTCCCTGTCCATCACCAACTCCTAGAGTTTACCCAAACTCATGTCCATCGAGTGAGTGATGCCCTCCAGCCATTTCATCCTCTGTCATCCCCTTCTCCTCCTGCCCCCAATCCCTCCCAGCATCAGAGTCTTTTCCAATGAGTCAACTCTTCACATGAGGTGGCCAAAATATTGGAGTTTCAGCTTCAGCATCATTCCTTCCAATGAACACCCAGGACTGATCTCTTTTAGGATGGACTGGTTGGACCTCCTTGCAGTCCAAGGGACTCTCAAGAGTCTTCTCCAACACCACAGTTCAAACGCATCAATTCTTCGGCGCTCAGCCTTCTTCACAGTCCAACTCTCACATCCATACATGACCACAGGAAAAACCATAGCCTTGACTAGACGGACCTTTGTTGACAAAGTAGAGAATCAGTGGGAGATAATTCTTATTTTGATTTTCAAATAATATGTAAAGTTCTGTACAACTTTTTTCTGATTTACTAGATTTAATTTAGTGTTTTGAATATTTTTGATAAAGCTGTTTTCAAGATTTCATAGCAACTCAGTTCTTTCATTAGGATAGCATTTTGAAATCAAGCTTTCTGAATTGTTTTCTCTGAAAATGTAAACAAGTAATGTGAAAAGAAGCAAAGATTATGCCTATGTGGAGTTGGGGACAGTTCTGTGGTCAGGTAAATTAGGGGACATTGCCTAGTTTAACATTCTCTTAGAGAATCTACAAACTTATTATCATATTAAGACTTCAGAAAGTCATGTAAGAATTAAACATAACACAAGATGAAACAAACCTCTTCAGATTTAACTCAGCATTTCCCAAGCTTATTTACCATCTCACCATTTTTCAAGGAATTTGATTAAAATCTTATTGCTGTTCTTTGAATACAGTTTGATGAAGAAATTGGTTAGAGCCTCGCTTTGCTCTTCTTCTAAGTCAGAGAGAAACCTCTGGTTTTGGTTAGACGTTTTGGACAAACAGAATGTGTCCTGTCGTTTTTCAAACTTTAGGACTATGTTTGGTGCAACTTGGATTCACAATTGGTGTTTATTAGCTAAAACACATGGTCTCTGACCCCTTATCAATAGTATGGTCTTTATATACACAGGACAGTATTACTTTCAAAGCATGTGTACCATATCAGAGAGGCATGTTATTTCTGGAAACATTTTAAAGGAATGTGGCTGCATTTAAGAATATATTCAAAGTCAACTTTTAGAATTCACCCTACAATGTTAGAATTGATTACAAAAAAACTGTTAATACCTCACATGCATAGGAAAAATGCTCAAAATCTCTAATAACCAGGGAAATGTAAATCAAAACCACAATGAGATATCATTTCAAATCTGTCAGAATGGCTATTCTCAAAAAGACCACAAATAATAAACGCTGGCGAGGATGTGGAGAAAAGGGAACCCTGGTATTGATACATTGTTGGTGGGAACGTAAACTGGCAATGCCATTATGGAAAATAGTATGGAATTTTTTTCAAAAAACTGAAAGTAGAACTACCATGTGATCCAGCAATTCCACTTCTGAGTATATGTCTGAAGAAAATGAAAACACTAAATTAAAAAGATATATATACCCAATGTTCATAGAAGCATTATTTATGATATTCAAGTTATGAAAGCAAACTAAATGTCCATCAACAGATGAATGAATAAAGATGTGATATATTTATACAATGGAATACTACTCAGTCACAAAAAAGAACGAAATTTTTTCATTTGCAAAAATATGGATGGACCTGGGGAATATGATGCTAACTAGAATAAGTCAGAGAAAGACAAATGGTATATGTTATTACTTATATGTAAAATCTAAAGAATAAAATATAAAAATAAAAACAAACAGAAATAGACTCACAGATACAGAGAACAAAGTAGTGGTAACCAGTGGGAAGAGGAATGGGAGAGGGGGCAAGATAGGGGTAGGGGGTTAAGAGGTACAAACTACTATGTATAAGATAAATAACATGCAAGGAAATATTTTCAGCACAGAGAATATAGCCAATATTTTAGAAAAACTTTAAGTGAAGTATAATCTATACAAATATTGAATCATTTTGTTGTACATCTGAAACTAATATTGTAAATCAATTATACTTCAATAAAAAAAGAACTATTCAAAAAACTCTTAATACTTTAGAAAATGGTGTATATGAGACTTTTTAAAAATTGGGGTATAGTTGCTTTACAATGTTGAATTAGTTTTTACTGTACAATGAAGTGGATCAGCGATATGTACATATATATCCCCTCCCTTTGGCCCTCCCTCCCACCTCCCCCATCCCACCCATCTATAAGTGGTGCTAGGAAAACTGAAGAGCTACATGTAAAAGAATGCAATTAGAACACTCTCTAACACCATACACAAAAATAAATTGAAATGGATTGAAGACCTAGATGTAAGACTGAACACTATAACACTTTTAGAGGGGAACACAGGCAGAACACTCTTTGACATAAATCACAGCAAGATCTTTTTTGACCCACCTCCTAGGGTAATGAATATAGTAAAAAAAAAAAAAAAAAAAAGGGACCTAATTCAACTTAAAAGTTTTGCACAGCAAAAGAGACCATAAACAAAATGAAAAGACAACACTGAGAATGGGAGAAAGTATTTGCAAATGAAGCAATTGACAAGAGATTAACCTCCAAAATATACAAATATCTCATGCAGCTCAATATTAAAAAAACAAACAACCCAATCTAAAAATGGGCAGAAGACTTAAACAGACATTTCTCCAAGGAAGACATACAGATACTGAAGAGGTACCTGAAAATATGCTCAAAATCACTAATTATTAAAGAAATGTAAAACAAAACCATCATGAGGTATCACTTCACACTGATCATAATAGTTATCATTAAAAAAACTATGTGAGACTTTAATACAGGTATATCTCAGAGATATTTCAGGTGAGGTTTCAGACCACTGCAATAAAGTAAGCATCACAATTAAGCAAGTGATATAAATTTTTTGATTTCCTGATGTATATAAGAGCTATGTTTTTTTTTTTACTATATTATAATCTATTAAGTGTAAAATAGAATTATATCTTAAAAATGATGTAAATACCTTATTTTTTTAAAAAAATTATATTGTTAAAAAATGCTAAGTAAGCATCATCTGAAACTTCAGCAAGTCCTAACAAAGATCTCTGATCACAGATCACCATAACGAACATAGTAATAATGAAAAAGCTTGAAATATCACAGAAATTAACAAAATGTGACACAGACACCCAAAGTGAGCAAATATTGGAAAAATGATGCCGATAACCTTGTGTTACTCATGGTTGCCACAAACCTTCACTTAGTAAAACCCACAACATCTGCAGAGCTCAAAAACTCTAAGTACAATAAAATAAGATGCTTGTATAGCTTGCTACATTTAGGGACCCGAACTTGAACAGAGGATTTTTTAGGACAAGTCTTTCCGGCCAAAGTTAGTAAAGTTTGTTCATCACCGTCATCACTTATTGAAAACAGCAAGTGTGGAAAATAAATTATCAAGTTCCAGCTTGCAATGAATTAAAAATTATAATTTATAAGCTGTGCAAAATACTGTTAAGAATTTTACTCCAATTACTATTTTTTTTTCCCCACAAATATGCCTGACTATTCAACTTCAGCTCTAACCTTATACTTTAGGCAGTCCAAGTGGAATAACATGTGACACCTGCCCTCAGGATCTTATAGCCTAGGGGAAACCCGACAGGTGAAGCCCGGATGGAAGAATATGTCTGATGCTATACTAGTGTTATGCTCATCTAAAGCAGGAGGAAGTTTGGGAAACTTCCTGGAATAAGTGACTCTTGAATAAGAGTTTTAAAGGATGGGTAACACTTAAGAAAGGTATTCAGGAAGGCAAAGGAACTGTCAGGCAAAGTGAATGAGAGTGAATGAAGCGTATAAATGGGAGTGAAAGAATGTAACAATATCAAGTGAGCTTGGCTAACTGCTAGTGGCTGTGTACGGCTCGGGTAAGAATTACACATCCAGGATGGACAGGGCAAAGTGAGAAAGACCTTCATCAAAAGTAGGAAGGAGATAACCTGTTTGGAGATGAGTACCTGGAAAGAAAGAGCACATGGAAGAACAATTTTTTTTTAACTTTACAGTACTGTGTTGGTTTTGCCATACATTGTGGAAGAACAAGTGAAAGGCTATTGCAATAATGTAAGAACTAAGTAGCAGAGAGAATGGAGAAGATAAAGTCCACGGTCCAAAAGAGACAGAATCCCCAGTGCTGGGTGCTTGTGTAGCTAGGACTGAAAGATGTCATGGAAAGAAAATGGAAAGCTTCTAGGACACTTTACTGGCCTCTAGTGTGGACCTCTGTTGTTCTTCACTGAGAGGGAGGATAAGGAGAGAAGCAGGTTTGCAGGATAAAATACTTCAGTGTTGATCACATAGTATAAGGAGACTACAAGCAAGACATTCTTGTTGGATAACATCAAAATATACGAATATATTGGGAAGCAGGTTACAAGGTGAATGGTGGGCACCATAGACTGGCTTGTCATGAGTTCCAGCTTCCTTCTGAAATGCTCTCTTGCACTGCAAAGGCTGGAAACCCATTCTGCGTTTTCCTCACCTTTTGCAGGAAATCAGAGGGTATCAGAAATGAACTTGACTTTGCTGCTCAGATAAACTCATATGAAAGTCAGATTCAAAACTAGGAGGGAAAGTCCAGGCTTGATCTGGTTTTGATGATCCAGGACTTGGCAGACGTGGCATGGTTCTGGAGACCAGAAGCAACTCTTGATTCTATAGCTTGTGGATTATAACAGTTGTAGCAGGACTTTTAATGGCCATAGACTGTTTTGCTATCTTTTCCCTAGAAGTTTAGCTTACAGTCTATTTCTTCAGTTTGTCTAACCATATTAGCAGAGTGGTAAAAGTTTCCCTTTTAGATTAAGTTAGATAATGTGTTTCTGAAACAATGTACTTCTCAGTAATAGGGAGGTCTCTAGGTCACAGAATTCTACAGGAAATGGAAATTTGGGTTACCTTACCTGGAAAGAATTTGAATGAATATGAAATGAGAAGAAAGTGGCCCAGGGTTGACCAGGGCAAAACCTTTTTCATTTGTGGTTATTTGATGAGAAACAAAGCTGAATCTTTGTTAGACCTAGTAGCTATTGCAATGAACCACTTAAGTGAGAGGGAAGAATACAGACACTGGATGTAGGGCGAGCTCTCTGCTTCTATCTGTACTAGAGAAGAATGAAAATAACATCCGCATAAAGTTCTCAGTACAAGGCACAGAGAGAGAAGTGAAAGTTGCTCAATGGTATCCAACTCTTTGTGACCCCATGGACTGTAGCCTGCCAGGTTCCTCTCATGGAATTTTCCAGTCAAGGATACTGGAGTGGGTTGCCATTTCCTCCTCCAGAGGATTGAACTTGGGTCTCCTGTGTTGCAGGTAGATTCTTTACCATCCGAGCCACCAGGGAAGCCTGAAAGATCTCTTATTGTTTGCTACAAAGGCTAGTGTAGCTGAAAATCAGCAACAGAGTGTAATATTGTGGGATGTTAAATTACAGTGTAGAACAATGATACTGAATGAGGAGGAAGGAATTTTGGATGGATAGGAATGAATGTGAGCTCTCAGGCCTTTCAGCTCCACTGGGGCACTTCTGTTTCCAGCTATGATGGAATTTAACAGACCATTTATCCTGTGGAGAATACTTAGAAAGACAATTACTGGATTGCTCTAAAATACAAAATCATCTGTTTGAAGGTATGAGAATGTTCCTAGGCAACCAGACCATGGGAAATGAGATCATAAAGTGAAGGGACCATGAATGAGTGGGCTGAACTCTGCTTTTCCCTCAAGGTATTTGACGATTCTTTTCTGTATTGACAGGGAAACTAGATGGAGACCTACAGATAAGAAGTAGAGACACCAGCAGAGCTTTCGGCAATGGCATAGTTCCAGCAAGACAAAAACTGGATGTAGAACAATGAGGATCCTGAAGAAGAGAGAGGCAGGGAGATGAGAGCCTACACTTGAAAGGGTTTCTCCTCAAAGCATTTGCACAGAGATGGAGACTAAGAAAACACATTGGAAGTCACTGCAAAGGAGAACAGGCTTTTAAGGAGTCTTACCAAAAAATACCAAAAGTTAGAGTAAGTGCCCACTTAAGAGGCATGTCAGTTTCAACCTGGATTCTAGACTTAATCTCAACGCCTGTAGTACAGTAAGAGCTATACTGCATTGAGATAATTAGGATCGATCACCCAGCCAACATGCGTACATAACCAAAATGAAAGATGCATCTGAATATAAAAACAACTCCTGCAAAGTTAAAAAAAAAAAAGAGAGAGAGAGAGAGAGAATGCAAAAACAAATGGGTTGGAGACTTGATCAGACACTTCATATACAAGACAAACATAGTGGGAATACACATTGTAAAAATGTGTCATTAGATATTACAGAAATGCAAATTTAAATCACAAGAAGATGCTGTACAAACTCACTAGAAGGGCGAAAATGAAAAGGGCAGACCATACAAAATATTAGCAAGAAAAGGATGCTACAAACTTTCATCCAAGTTTTCCTTTGCCTATAGAATTGTAAATTGGTTACAAAAGGCATACTCTGTAACCACGTGATTCTATTTTTTGGTACATATCTAACAGCTGCATATATATTAACCAAAGCACATACACAGATAGTCATGGAAGCATTAACAGTAATAATAATTTTGGAAACAATCCAAATATCTTCAAATAATAAAGGTTAAATAAATAAATTGTGGAGAAGGAAATGGCAACCCACTCCAGTGTTCTTGCCTGGAGAATCCCAGGAACGGGGGAGCCTGGTGGGCTGCCGTCTCTGGGGTTGCACAGAGTCGGACACGACTGAAGCGACTTAGCAGCAAATAAATTGTAGCATATTTATAAAATAAAATACTATGCAGTATTACTTCTCAACTGGCAGTGATTTTGGTCCCCAGGAACAGTTGGCAATATCTGAAAGAATTTTAATTGTCACATCTGATAGGAGTGCTAATGACATTTAATGGGTAGAATCCAGACCACTGCTAAACCTCTGACTTTACACAAGATAGGCCCCGCCCCAAAGAACTGTCTGGTCCAAAATGTCAGTAGTGCTGAGGCTGAGGAACCCTACCTACTCAGTTCAGTTCAGTTCAGTTCAGTCGCTCAGTCGTGTCCGACTCTTTAGTTTTCTATAAACCCATAAATTACTGTGAACTGTTACAAACCACCAGAGTTATTCTCTTACAGTTTTGCAGAAGTCTGACACAGGATGAACGAGCTGAAACCAGGTGTTAGAAGGGCTGGATTCCTTGCAGGAAGTTCTAAGGGAGAATCTGTTTACTCGTCTTTTGAGGATATCCATATTTCATACTTTATCTCCTGGCTCCTGGACCACTTCCTTCATCTTAAAGGGAGAAAAGTCAGCTTCAGCTGGGTCCTTCTCACAGATTCTTATGACTACATTGAGTTCACCTGGATGATCTAGAATCCTCTTCCTAGATTAAGATCACCTGCCTAGCAACCTCAATTCCACATGCTAATCAATTCTCCTTTGCCAAGCAGTGTGGCCTTCATAGGCTCTAGGTGTTAGGATGTTAACAGTTTTGGGGGCCATTATTCTGCCCACCTTGTCCTGCTACCCAGCAATGGAGGTCTGCACCGCTGCTCGACAGAACAGCGTTCCAGGGTCTCACATACTGATGGTGAAGAGCAGACATCAGAGTATATAATTTCTGGTTTTGTTTATATAAGGTTGGTATAACAGACCAAACTAATCCTGTTTTTAGTTTGATGGGAATTGAACAGTGATTTCCTGGTGTGATCACCAGGCAGAGTCTCAGGCAGAGCTCAGGGAGCAGAGCCAGCAGAGTCAGTAAAAGCTTCCTAGTGATTCAAAGGCTTCCTGCTCTGACACTTGACAGCGCAGGACAGGGACAGCAGCTTCCTTGTTAGTCTATTCTGCAGGCAGTTTAGGGGGGCTTTTCTAAAAGCTTACCCTAGTCTCCATTTCTTCAGCCCTACCAAACATTCTGGAAGTGATTTAATCCTCTAAAATAAATCCCTTTCTGCTTAAAGGAGCTGGAGTGGATTCGATTCTCTGTAACTGGAACTTCACCAATTGTAAGGCATTAGCAAGAGCTAAATAAAAGCTCTTTGTCAGTCAGTATGAAGCACTGCCCTAAGACTTTGTAAATATTATCCCATTTAATCCTAACAATCGTTGGGTATAGCTGCCATTTATCATAAGTGATCCAACTGAGAATCAACGTGATGAGATTAAGCTTCAACTGGTAATGGTGGCGCCAAGATGAGAACCCAAATCGGGGACAGCTGTATGCTCCTCCTTGTACTTGGTGGTTCAGCTTCATTATCTTTTAGTAGAAACATCTGATATACTGACTGCACATAAATTCTTCCAGTAAAGATTCAAAGAGCTCAAAGAAACAGAGCTTGATTTGCTCCCACCTCTCCGATGTATGAGCTACAAGGGCGTATCAGTCAGGATACTTAGCTGTATACAATAGAATCCTTTCTGATTAGTTTAATCAGGAAAGTGATATATTTAAAGATATCAGGTGGTTAACAGATTCACTGGGATACTTTGGGAGAGAAAAACGAATGGACTCAAAATTAAGCTTCTAGCAATAATTCTCCAAATCTTGAAACAGAACCAGGCTATGGAGGAAACTGTACTCACTGCCTCTGTTGGATGCCAAGCACTGGAAGTTCAATGTGAGGGGCACTGTGCCTGGTGCTGACTGCGCTTCTGTGCCAGGAAACCAGTCTTGCAATGACTGGGCACTTGATGCTGCCCCTGCTCCCACCTCCTGCATTTAGCTGCTCCTGGCCCTCGCGTCTGAATGCAAGGCCCAGCAGGTGTGTCTGCCTGCCGCGCTCCGGTCACGTGACTTCGTCCTGTGTGCAGTGGGGGCTGAGAAGTTACTTCTGATTTCCACACTGGAGAGGTGATAATCATACTGTGAACATTTTCCCTCAGAAGGAAGGGCATGCAAAGGGCATACTTTGGGATGTAGTAGATGTCCATTACAAAGAGGGTTGACCTTTAGCCCCTGCTCTCTTTTCTACCAACATCTTGAAAGAGGCAAGGATTTACTAGTCCTGAGTGTTGTGCATAATTAGTCAATACTGAAGGAAATCAGTCCTGAACATTCATTGGAAGGACTGATGCTGAAGCTGAAGCTCCAGTACTTTGGCCACCTGATGCGAAGAACTGATTCACTGGAAAGACCCTGATGCTGGGGAAAATAGAAGGCAGGAGGAGAAGGGGACAACAGAGGATGAGATGGTTTCATGGCATTACTGACTCAATGGACATGAATTTGAGCAAACTCTGGGAGATGGTGAAATACAGGGAAGCCTGGCGTGCTGCAGTCCATGGGGCCGCAGAGTTGGACATGACCGAGTGACTGAACAACAATCATCTCCTAACACATTTTGAGAGCCTGTTATTGGCTCTGCTCTGTTTAAAACAAGCTGCTAGTTCAGAAGAAAAATGTTTCTTTAATGAAAAATTATGGTAGGGAATATTCACTTCACCAGTTATCCATCTCACTAATGAGCAAAACAAATGGTCATTAGCATGCTGTTGATTTCTCCACTGTGCATAATTTTTATTTTTGAGCTTAGAGGTGCTCGTATGTTTTGTGTTTGTAACAGAATTTTTAATATACAGATGTTAATCTCACAAAAATAATTGAAGAATTATGAATCGGACCATAATTTTAATCACCATCCCTTTTAATTAGGCTCATTTTCTTTTTCTTCTGAACATGCGATTTTCTGTAATGATTTCACTTCCCTAGTATTTCATAGACCTTTAAAAGATCGTTGTTAATAACCTCAGTGTATATTTAGGATTTCAAAGTTCCACTTACTTGATGTACATGGATGAACTGAGTTTCTCTTTCTATTAGTCAAACCTCAATTCCTTTTTCAGCGCTTCCACAGGTGGTGACTCTCTCCTGCTTTCCTTGCTGCCACTGCCTTGAAATAGATACTGTTAATACACATCTTCTCTTCACGGAGGAACAAGGAATGAGGTTTAAAATGATTTGTCCTTTTTAGAATTTTCTTATGTTATTCTCTTGCCTGCTGCTGCTGCTGCTAAGTCACTTCAGTCGTGTCCAACTCTGTGCGACCCCATAGACAGCAGCCCACCAGGCTCCTCTGTCCCTGGGATTCTCCAGGCAAGAATACTCGAGTGGGTTGCCATTTCCTTCTTTTGCCTAGATGATATCAATTAGCTGCACGGTAAGCATTTTAAGACTTCCTTCAAATGGGATGAGCATTAGTTCTTTATTTCTATTGTTTATTAGGAAAGCCTGCTTAATGTTAAGAAAGAATAAGAAAGATAGGTAGTTTAAACAAATACATACGGATCTTCTTGTGAAGATCTTTGTCAGGTAATTAGTGGATGCTGAGAAATAATAGGTAGTTTAAACAAATACATACAGATCTTCCTGTGAAGATCTTTGTCAGGTAATTAGTGGATGCTGAGAATACAGAGAGGGGTGTTAACTGGAGATACTTTTAATTAGACAAAGACATACACATGAAGATAATTAGTGAATAGACTATGAAGCTGCTACCTGCAGGAACTCTGTGTGCCTGAGGCAGCGAGGCCAAACAGTACCAAAATTGCAGAGTCTGGAGTAGAGAAAGGATTCTGACAAGGCCGTGTTGACAAAGGTCTATTACAGGACCATGTAAGGTGACTCTTGCCTTAAAAACCTGAGATCCCCAAAGCTTTCAGAGAAGCCCTCTTCTAGGAAAGGTGAGGCAGGGGGTGGTTAGTTGTTGCAAACTTCTTGGTGTCACATCGTCTGTTCTTGGGGTCTACAGGTAAGCATCTTCCTGTAAACCTCCACTAAACAAATGTTATTTTCTGTTCTGACAAGGAAGGGTGAGATTCCAAGGCTCAACTTTCCCCTTCAGAGGTCAGGCCCTGGCTAGGAGAAGCGGGTCCCTGTGCAGTCCACTTACCCTGCCTGGGAGCTTTCGTCCAGTTCCAGTCTGGTTCCTCCTGCCAGTGCCCAGGCCTGGGGCACTCTTAGGGCCAAGTTCCCAGAGATCTGCCCAGCCCACATCACTGAGCCAGCCAGGTGACCAGGACCCAGCCGGCCCTCAGTCGTTGTTGGGTCCCAAGGGCTGTGACCCATGGAGACTGCACCATTAGGTTGTGGAGCGGGGAGTGGGGCTGTCTCTTATACACATCTAGATGTGTATAAGAGACAGATTTAATCCTAACAATCGTAGGAGTGGGGCGGGGGGGGTGGGGCGGGGGAGATGGCGGAGATGTTTGTTGACCCTACAAGCCCTAAGCCTGGCCAGTGGGCCGTTGTGGTGAGGGTTTTGGAGCCCTGCAGGACACAGCCATCCGTCTGCCCTCGGCCCCCTAGTTCACCCATCGCTGAGATAGGAGAGTCCCTGGGAGAAGGCTCCATCTGCCTCTCACTACACTCTCCACCCCAAGGACCATGCCTTGCTGACTGTTGGCAGAGTGGGACCTCCAACCACTGTGTTAAGGATCTTGTGTTAACAATGTACCTGCCCCGCCCAGATTACAAAGTCACTTTGTGAGCTAGTTATTAATATTCCCTGTTACAAAATCCTCAACCGTCCTTTGTCCCTCCCTGCCCAACTCCAGTTACATCACCTTTTCCCCTTTTAATGGAATTCTCTGAGATCTCCTGTCTCTAATTTTTCACCTTCTACTTTATCCAAAACTGTTTACATGTGAATTCTGTCCACCTCTTACCCTCAAGGTCACTGAACCATCTCTCTGCAGGGTCACCAGAGCCCTCTCTTACTCGATCCCTGAGCAGAATTTACCACCACTGACCACCTTGTTCTTACTGAAAGGCTGACTGCTTGATTTCTGTGACACTTCACTCTCATTTCCTTTCTCTGTCTTTAGACATTTCATTTCATCCTCCTTGCAAACTCATTATGTCTTTCTTTCCAGGTTGCCATTTCTTGGGAGTTTATCCTCATTCTCCTCTCACTCTGTATATTCCCTGGGACATTTCAACCAAACCTACTGTTTAAATGACCACTTATACACCAGAGATTCTTTTTTTTTTCCTTAACATGAACTTTACTAACATGTGAAATGAACACAATTGTACAGTAGTTTGAACATTCTTTGGCAGTTCCCTTCTTTGGGATTGGAATGAAAACTGACCTTTTCCAGTCCTGTGACCACTGCTGAGTTTTCTAAATTTGCTGGCATATTGAGTGCAGCCCTTTAACAGCATCATGTTTTAGTATTTTAAATAGCTGAGTTGGAATTCAGTTTTTTCCTCAAAGTTCCAATATAACTTCATACCTATGTCCTGAGCACCATACTCAGTATTCACCTTCTGTGGAGCATGATACTTGGACTTATAAACACCCTGGCACATCAACTTCCTGCATCATTTATAAGTGATCTCATATTTTAGAACAGTGATTTCCAAACTTTTTTGGTCTCAACGTTAACAACTATTAAGCCCCCACAGAGATTTTCTTATTGTGCCTTATTGCTATAAATTTTTGTCATATAGCCTTTGAGAACTTGAAAAATTATTCACTTATCAACACTTAATAAACTCATTAACCATTAATCTATATAACATTTTTATGAAAATAGCCATATCTGGAAAGAAAAAACTTAGAAGAGTAGAATTGTTTTAGAGTTTTTGCAACTCTCTTTAATGTACCACCAATCCATAAACATATGGATTTTCACATCTGCTTCTGTATTTGACCTGGAAACTGCTTTGTACTACTAAGAATAAATGAGAATTAAAAAGGCAAATAAACTAGAATGTTACTATAAATTTGTCTTTTACCCTGTTGAACTGCTGAAATGGTTTCAGGGAGACCTTCAGTGGTCTTCAAATCACATTTCAGAACCACTGGTAAAAAGATCTAAATGGCTGGGTTGACCCATGTTAAGGATTTCAGTTAGGTAGCTGTGACAGAGGGTCAAAATGAATACCTATCACTGATAAAAGTGTGGTTGAAATGAGTGAGCATGGACCCAATTGGGTAAGAAGGAAAATAAGCCAAAGGGAAAACTGTCAGTTTGGCCAAGTCAGACTGGGGGTAATGTGTACATATGAGGGGGTCTTGATGACCAAGCTGAGATGGAAGGATCATTAACAATGTCCACGAAGGCATTGCTGAGACAGAGGACCAATGCCACAGCCAGGATAGCTATCAGGACACAAGAGCCTGCACTAATTTGAGGTAAGAGGTCAAAACACACTGTGGACAGTAGGAAGGAGTCAAGAGCAAGGAATGAGGGAAAGTAGAGGAAGGTGAGACAGTCCAGGAAGCCACCTTTCTGAAAAAGGGATAAGCATTCCAATACTCAATTTTGACTGCATTCAACAAGGACTCAGCATCTTAAACATGATGTATCACATTAAATACTAAGGAAATAGAAGCATCTTCAAAGTTGGGTACACAATGGCAAAAGCTTTCAACCAGTAAGATGGTACAGTTTTCTTCAGTCATCTCACGAATGTGGAAATACTCAATAACTCCAATTCAGGATTTTCTGTAGTCATTTTTCCCAACACTTTCAAACAGATGACTCCAACAGAAAGGTTTCCATTTGTTCCAGTTTGTCTAAATTACCTCGAGAGCAGAGCCATCACAAATGGCAAGTCGAATTATGCACTGTACAAAGATCCAGGCCGTGAGGGAGGAGCAACTGAAGGTCTGGTCTTGCTTGGCTTGCCAACTTGTATTCCTGACTGCTTGTTTTTGCTCAGAGAGTGGCTTTTCCAATTCCATCCCCAAAGAGGGGCATTTCTCTAATTTGCAACAATCCATCACATGGACAGCTAGCTATGTGTTCCTGCGGAAGAGTAATGCTTGTAAAATTGAGCACCACGATGGAGTTCCAGTAGCCAATGCCATCTGCATTTTTACCTGCAGGAAAAAGGCCCCCAAAGTTACCATGGCAGAAAAATATAATTCTTATCTTAAAAAACAAGCATGAGGAGTTAGTGGTAGAAGCAAAGTATTAGCCAGAATCTATAACTGTTGTCTCATAATCTGTCATTTACATCTGATACACAAGTTTAAGAGATCATCTGATTAGAAATTCAGCAGGACTGGAAACTTTGGTGGATTCTAAAGTGATGTGTTAAGTGGTATGACGTCTAGGAAATCTTGATGACCACCCTCCTCCACCATGTGCCTAATGTCTCTATTTGCAAATCCCCTGAGCTCAGTTAGGACAGATGAGGCCCAGTTTCAGAAAGAAGAGTGTGTGCACCATGTATGCATTGAAACAAAGCTGTGACTGTAGCAGCTGAGGTAAGATGTTGAACAAGGACTGTTTACTATCATATGAGTATTCTAAGTTCTTTCCCAGGATTCTCATGGAAATCAGTAAGAATTCTTGATCTTTTTCATGTGTAGTACAGTCTTTTATGTCTTTATATACATATTTGTTTATAGTCCAACCCTTTTTTGGTAAGTGGACTGGAGATCATTCTTTTCCTCATCTGTTTAATTTTGAAGAAATTATGGGACCCAGTCCATTCCCCACCAACACAGAGGTAGGTCCATTCCATGCTAGCTACCAGACTCTCTGTCCTTGGAAATCACTTACTACATAGAAACACTCAGATGGGGAAGGAAATTGGAAGAGGGTTGTCTGATTATAATGCTCTATAATAAATTTGAAAATAGTGCCATTAAAATACTTGAAACTATTCTGATTTTGATCTGGTCTAAGATTTAGTTTTTAGTTTTTGATTTTGTGAATTACACACTTTTAAAAAATTTATTCTCCCCCTCCTTAAGCATAATTGGTTTCTGTTGATTGCAACCAAAGAAATATGACAAAATTAGATACAAAACTTGGATTCTAGGCAATAGACCTCAAGAAAATGTGAGTTACCTTGATTTGATTTTTTGAGATAGAGTAATATAGCAAGATTCCTGGATAAGAACATAACTGCTCATGTTCTATCACAGCAAGAGTACTAATCAAGTCTACTCACCAGGAGTCATGCATCCACTGAGGATGAAACTCTCTGGCACTGGGAGTCCAAAAGGCTAATTTAAAGGAGATAAGGGATGCCAGATAGTGGGGTGGAATATTTGATCCTGACGGTATTGGCTAAGTTAAAGCTAGAAAAACAAGCTCATGTTGTGAAATGCTCTCTCAACATATAAAATGAAACTATTAGCCTTCCTGTGATAGTGCTAAAAAAATACCTTATTGATTGTAGCAGTTACTTGGAGATCACTGAAAATCAAACTGGGAGATTGATTTTTTTTTTTTTTTTTGTGAGTTGCTGAGTTATAGCAGCCTTTGGATTAATAACCTTGCCAAGTCTTTTAAGTGAAAGTTAGAGCCTTGATCAATTAAGAGCGAGATTTTTATAACTGAAACAATAAAATCCGAGAGGATTTTGAAAGGTTTGAGAACTCTGAACTAATGAATCCATCTGAAGTAATTTTCACTGTTCCTTTCTTGGCTGAGAATAGGCCTCTTTCGTAAAATAAAGTTGAAACATCCACTAGTGCCTTACTGCCTCTAAGTAATTAGGATTTTAAAAATATCAACATTGGTTAGGTGATACAATGAAAAAAAGCAGAGTAAAAATGATTGCAGGAATTAATGAATTTAAAGTGTCTGGGGAAATGGATATTTTGAATGCTTATCCATAGATGGTTAGACACAACTTTAGATTGGGCTAAATTTTTTCATGGATGACCTTACTAGAGTTTCTGTACTTAATATGGTAGCTATTTATATGTAGGAGGATCTAAAGAGGATGAGGTTAGATAGCATCACTGACACAATGGACACGAATTTGAGCAAACTCTGGGGGACACTGGAGACCAGGGGAGCCTGGTGTGCTGCAGTCCATGGGGTCACAAAGTCAGACATGACTTAGCAATTGAAATACTTAGATCTAAAAATTTTCTAGGTTCTTTAGTACAACTTAGACTGCACAGAGAGCTTGAATGGCATAAAAAGACCAGAAAAATCCTGGCATAATTTGAAGACAGATTTGAAAGAGTTTGGGAGACAAAAATGCTAGATTATATATCTTATGCTTTCAAAAACCCCTGCCTCATTCTAGGGTTCCCAAACTTTTCCTTCATACTTGTGATAAAGAATAGATTGAAGGGAGAGCATTGGAATCTTTAAAAAATAACTTTATTGGCTGTTCATTCTAGGCAAGGAATTCTAGTTGAAATGGCAATTGAATGGGATAAAACTGGATTCTACAACTTTAGTAAAAATGGGAGGACCCTCATGGGCAGAGCCTACATGGTGGCAAATGGAGCAGATGTATAGACAAGTTAACATCTCAGGGAGTGATTGTTCACTCAGAATTCTCTAGGATGGTTAATTACAGAGGTCTACCAAAATCAAATAATTAGAAAGTCAACTAGGTCTTACTTGAATTGTAAAAACTTTAAATTTCAAATCTGATCAACAGAGGACTGACACAACAGTAGGAAGTCCCAACTCATGCCTGAGTCCTATCAAGACTCGGAGCACTTTGGATAAAGAAGAGGTCAGGTGCCAGTAGGGAGAGTGTGATGAATTTGTCGGATTTATGCTTCTTAAGTGGAGCACAGAGTGACAAATGGTGACAAATGACAAATGACAAATGTGCTGCTGCACAACAGCAATGGACCACAGGAGACACTAAAGTAGAGAAGTTTATAGTCCAGGTCTTGAAGGGCCAGAGGGGCCAAATGGGGAGGTCAAGGCAGAGTACAGAGAGAGAGAGAGGTGGGACCTGGGACACACGCTTTACGAGGGCCTCTGTGTGAAGTGGTTTGGCGTTCTCTGGCTCAGTCAACTCGCCTGTGAGAGGAGGCTTTTGGTAAGCTCCACTGTGGGGTCTTATCTGAGGGGCACTCAAGAGGAAGGCACTGGGAAGCAAGGGAGACTATTGATCATGAAGGCTGTTGAATAAATTGTACCAAGAACTTACACTGGTTTATGACTCTGGGCTGCTATCTAGGGCTTGTGCTGACTAGAAGGGACTAGTACCAGCGTAAGGTCACTGCTGGCCATTTGGCTAAGCAAAATGGATGCTGAGACAGCAATACCATGGAGCATCAGCTAAACTCTTGACAGAGAGATACTGTGATGATACACATATGTCTACCTTCATTTAACTTTTTCCTAAATGAACCCTTGAGTAAGGAAGGGCTATAAGATGTTGGCTAAGAACTGACATTAATTTCTGGAGGTCCAGGATTCTAGTTCAGCCCAATAATTATAATGGGCACTGAAAGTGACAGTCAAAGTCGCTCAGTCATGTCCGACTCTGCGTGACCCCATGGACTATACAGTCCATGGAATTCTCTGGGCCAGAATACTGGAGAGGTAGCTTTTCCCTTTTCCAGGGTATCTTTCCAACCCAGGGATCGAACCTAAGTCTCCCGCATTGCAGGCAGATTCTTTACCAGCTGAGCCACAAGGGAAGCCCGTAGTGGGCACTAACGGGTGTAAAAGTATGTCAGTGCTGGGTTTGCTTCCTGATGACTCAAAGTGATCTTCAAAGGATCCCTTACCCAGGAAATAAGTCCTGCAATCTCTTCTTTCCTTCCAAACTAGCCAATTCAAAGTAAAATCATTTCACTGTAGGAACTGTGAGATTAGCATCTACATTATATCACAGTCTCATTAAATTCCACATTTGGGGAGTTAAAAGCACTGAAAAATCTTGGAGAATGACAAAGGGTTCAGTTCAGTTCAGTTGCTCAGTCGTGTCCGACTCTTTGCGACCCCATGAATCGCAGCACGCCAGGCGTCCCTGTCCATCACCAACTCCCGGAGTTCACTCAGACTCACGTCCATCCACCCATCTCATCCTCTGTTGTCCCCTCCTCCTCCTGCCCCCAATCCCTTCCAGCATCAGAGTGTTTTCCAATGAGTCAACTCTTCGCATGAGGTGGCCAAAGTATTGGAGTTTCAGCTTCAGCATCATTCCCTCCAAAGAAATCCCAGGGCTGATCTCCTTCAGAATGGACTGGTTGGATCTCCTTGCAGTCCAAGGGACTCTCAAGAGTCTTCTCCAACACTACAGTTCTAAACCAGATCAGGTGATGACTTGATGTTTATGTTCCAGATATGGTTTTCTTCTGAGGCAGACTAATGCAACTCCAAGTAAATGGTTCAGTTCAGTTCAGTTGCTCAGTCGTGTCCAACTCTTTGCGATCCCATGAATCGCAGCACTCCAGGCCTCCCTGTCCATCACCATCTCCCGGAGTTCACTCAGACTCATGTCCATCGAGTCCGTGATGCCATCCAGCCATCTCATCCTTTGTCGTCCCCTTCTCCTCCTGCCCCCAATCCCTCCCAGCATCAGAGTCTTTTCCAATGAGTCAACTCTTCGCATGAGGTGGCCAAAGTACTGGAGTTTCAGCTTTAGCATCATTCCTTCCAAAGAACACCCAGGGCTAATCTCCTTCAGAATGGACTTGTTGGATCTCCTTGCAGTCCAAGGGACTCTCAAGAGTCTTCTCCAACACCACAGTTCAAAAGCATCAATTCTTCGGCACTCACCCTTCTTCACAGTCCAACTCTCACATCCATACATGACCACAGGAAAAACCACAGCCTTGACTAGACGGACCTTAGTCCCTTATGGATTGGAGAAGGAAATGGCAACCCACTCCAGTATTCTTGCCTGGAGAATCCCAGGGATGGAGGAGCCCGGTGGGCTGCCGTCTTTGGGGTCGCACAGAGTTGGACACGACTGAAGTGACTTAGCAGCAGCAGTCCCTTATGGCAGAAGGTGAAGAAGAACTAAAGAGCCTCTTGATAAAAGTGAAAGAGGAGAGTGAAAAAGTTGGCTTAAAGCTCAACATTCAGAAAACTAAGATCATGGCATCTGGTCCTATCACTTCATGGCAAAAAGATGGGGAAACTGTGGCTGACTTTATTTTTTGGGCTCCAAAATCACTGCAGATGGTGATTGTAGCCATGAAATTAAAAGACGCTTACTTCTTGGAAGGAAAGTTATGACCAACCTAGACAGCATATTAAAAAGCAGAGACATTACTTTGCCAACAAAGATCCATCTAATCAAGGCTATGGTTTTTCCAATAGTCATGTATGGATATGAGAGTTGAACTATAAGGGAAGCTGAGTGCTGAAAAATTGATGCTTTTGAACTGTGGTGTTGCAGAAGACTCTTGTGAGTCCCTTGGACTGCAAGGAGATCCCACCAGTCCATCCTAAAGGAGATCAGTCCTGTGTGTTCATTGGAAGGACTGATGTTGAAGCTGAAACTCCAATACTTTGGCCACTTGAAGTGAAGAGCTGACTCATTGGAAAAGACCCTGGTGCTGGGAAAGATTGAGGGCAGGAGGAGAAGCGGATGACAGAGGATGAGATGGTTGGATGGCATCACCAACTCAACGGACATGGGTTTGGGTAAACTCCAGGAGTTGGTAATGGACAGGGAGGCCTGGTGTGCTGCAGTTCATGGGGTCACAGAGAGTCATACATGACTGAGCGACTGAACTGAACTGAATGTCAAATGAATATTTATTTAATACTTATGAATAGCACAAGTATTTTGCTTTAATCAACAGTATTGCAGTATTCCCTCACCATCTAGACACTGATTCATTTCCTCTTCTGACAAATACTGCAATCTAGTTTGGACTGAAATTCATCATGACAGTATATCACAGTCCTTCACAGTGTGAAGCTTACACATTGATAACATCATGCCCTGAATGTTTCAGTGTTATTTCCGAGGGTGAAATTCTCCTATACAGACCCCAAATCACTTCACACTTATAAAACTGATCATTTTTATGGCTTTCTCTTAGGAAAAAGAAAGAATAACATTAGCAAACAGTAATTTTAAAAAAGTAAAATGTAGCATTTCAGAAAAATTAATTTCCCATGTTGTAACAAATGGAATGTGTGATATTTCCTGAGTTCCTCTAAGACATACATGTCCCAAACACATGCCAGTTTACATAAATAGCACTAATAAAGGACAGAAGGGACCTGCACAATGAGCCTTCCCGTATGTGATGGTGAAGATTAGCAGAATTCACCTGTGAAACCATCTGGGCCTAGGGCTTTATATGGGTAGTTCCTTAATAACTTTCTCTAATTCTTCTACGGAAAATGGTCTAAATAAGCTTTTCTAACTCTAATAAGATTAACTTTTACAATCTGTATGTCTTTGAGAAATTATCCATTTGGTCTATATTTTCATATATATTTGCCTAAATGTGTAAAACAGCATCTTAAGAAGACAGACATAAGATATAGTAACTAATAAAAAGGAATACATCAGAAATGAATGTGTTTCTGCCTAAAAGGAGTACTTATCTCAATAATTTAAAAGTTTTACTTATCAATGACAAAAGAAGATTAATGGAAAATATATTTCACTGTTTTATATTCTATCCTCATCAGAATATTTAATTTATTAAACTTACTGAAAGTGCAGATTTCTGGATATTCTGTGAATCTTCATTTTTCAGAAAAGAGTGGGAAATTGAATGAAATTTACTGAAGTGATGGAAAAAGCAGCATGTTTACTCTTCAGCTAATACTCTAAAAAATGAAAAAGAAAACTCATTAGTTTTTTGCTATTGTCTTTTTCTGAATATAAAATGAGCTAGTTCTGTCTTCCCATCATCTCTCTGAACTCCCATCATAACTTAGCACACTACAGGAGTCATGAATTGTTATTGTGTGTGTGTGTTTTACTCTCATTTTTTACTTTAAGCTATTAATTCTAAAAGAACAGAGGTAAGTATTCTATTCTGGGCTCACCTGAGCACCAAGAGAAGTTCCAGGCAGACTTGAGCCTATTGAAAAAAAAAATTATCCACTTAAAAAAAAAAAAACAACTTTTAGTCATCCACCCTGTCATGCTCATCCTGTATTCTTTAATTAAGAGAGTAAAACCCTCTATCAAATCCCATATAAGGTAAATTCTGGGCCAATTATATTCAGTGCTAAAGTTGCAAGCAGTGAGAGACTCGCCACTGTGCATGGCTTTTCAATGGTAACATGAGGACAGGCAGTTACTGGAAGGTAATTTCCTATTCAGCCAAAAAGAGATGGTGTCAGCCAGGCAGTAAGTCCATGCCAAAGACTTAAGATAAAATGCTTAATATGTTTCTTTTTTTCCTTAACATGGGCTTTCTTATTGTTAACAGGTTATTGATAGCAATTTCAACCAGGTAAACTGATATATTAGTTCTTTTTCAAACACCTGAGTGTGTATGAAGAATATGCAGCATTTGAAAATAGATTCTACATTTTAATTTAGTCAATTTAATCTTATAAAGGAGTTTCTTTTTTCTATTCCTAGTAGATTTTTCTCGTATTCTTATCTTTATCCTAGTAGATGACTGACTCTGGAGGCTGGGAATAAAAATGGTCAATGGTTTATAATCAACAGTGTTAATTTTCCATTTCGGGAGACTGACCTCTTAAGATATTTCTGAAACCACACTGAAGGATCACAGAGCTCAATGTTAAACTATTTCGAACATTTTCATTAGGAAACATTGTGTTTTTTAAAAAACACCCTTTTTAGACACTACATATTTTGGAAATGCTTAGACAATTGTTTTGAAAAACCAACAATGTCTGCCAATACATAATAAGCAAAAGAGAGAAAGAGAGAAGAAATAGTGTAGTAAGATTATTTAAAAGCACTCAGGAGCAATTGATGAAAAGATGATTTCAGAGAGCTAATGTGAAAGCTAGAACTTTTCAGATTCCTAGTTTCTTATCAATGTTGCTACCTCTTTTCTCTCAGTGAGAGAATGAAATTAGACAGGATGCTTCATGTACCTATAAAGATAACAAGAAGTGGTACTTAGTCCCAAACAGGAAGATCTGGTCTTTGGGCACCATGAAGAATTTTCATGTACATTGACTGGACAATAGGCATATATGCATAGATGTCTATAAATGTCAATAAATTATGTAATAACTGTTTAAATCAAATTGTTTATATAGTCAGTGGGAGCCCCAGCAACAAGGTTTTGCTGACCAAGCACCAAGGGTAGAAATGTGCCAAGCTCACTACACTTGGTACATTTGTTAACACTAATCTTCACAACCTCTCTCTTGGGTAATTTTAAGAAATTATTAACATTTTAAAAGAAGAAACAATTTCAGCTCAAAGACACTAAGCAATATGTCCAAGGCTACAAAAGCAATGAGCCAAGCATGGATTCAGTTCTCATGTGTTCAGCTCCAAAACCCAAGCTCTCTCTTAGTAAGTCATGAAGCCTTCAAAGCAGATGTTTGGGAGGCACTGACTCTATTACCTAAAGTATCAAGCCATGGTGGAGGGATATAGGGCAGTGAGAGGTTGGATGGTGCTGGGTCTAGTCTCTGGAGTTCATTAAGAAGGAGAATGGAAGATTAATATTTATTCTGTGCTCTCTGCTGGCATGAATCTAGTAAATTGATTACAAAGATTTAACTGACTGAAGGCTAAGAAAATTGCTGGACATTAAACTGTTATACACCAAGGTCTACTTATATGGTACATTTAACTTTTCAAAGCACTTTTATATGAACTATGTCATGTCATCCTTCTCAAGTTGTAGGGGACTGACTGCAGATCCAACTAGTCAACTCTGGACTTTGAATGTGTTTGTTTGTAGTCTGCAAACATGTGCTTATTCAATGTTAGTGCTGGCAAGGTCGCTAAAAAATCATCCAGTTCAACCCTTTTAATCTACAAAGGAGGAAGATCCCCTGCTGGTCCAGTGGTTAAGAATCTGCCTGCCAGTGCAGGGGATGTGTGTTCAGTACCTGCTCCAGGAAGAGCCCATGTGCCATGGGACAACCAGGCTCAAGTGCTACATCTACTGAAACCCAGGTCCTAGAGCTTATGCTCCACCACAAGAGAAACCTCCACAACGAGAAGCCTGCACCTAGAGAGTAGCCTCCACTCACTGCAACCAGAGAAAACCCACATGAAGCAATGAACACCCAGGGCAGCCATAAATAAATAAATAATTTTTTTAAAATCTGCAAAGGAGGAAGCTAACACTCAGGTTAAATAATTTGCACAGTGCAATAAGATGGATTAGTAGAACAGCTATGATTACAAACCCAGTTTTTATTTGCAATGATATAAATTTATGTGTGGGTTTTTTTTGTTTGTTTGTTTTGAACATACATTTTTGGTCCCTATCCTTTAATTTTAGATAGGAGCTAAGCTGTGGGGGGTGTTGTGGTGAGAGGCACAACAGAACAAGAGACTATCATAAATAATCGCCACATACTAGGCTTTTAAAGTACTCTAACAAATGATAAGAGAAAGGGCTTTCTAGAGATTTAGATGCTGTCATGGGCTTGCACCTGACTTGCTCAGGACTAATTCTTCAAGGGGTAGGGCTGTGTGTGCTTATGTAAACAGCTAAGTTTACAGATTCAAGTGTAGTGGGCACAGTGGTCTGCTTCATACTTGAAAAACAATGGCATCCATGGGGCAGCTCCCTTACCTCCCAGATATAGGAGGAATAGAATGGAATTGGCTACATGGATTTTTAGAGTCAGAATGGGCCTCAGATGGCTATACAGAAGCTTTTCAAGATCTAGAGTGGCTTGGAATAATTAAAACTTTGTTTTGTCATAATAAGGTACAGGATTATGCAAGAGAGAGATGGCAGACCTGAATACATCACTCAGCTGTGATGTGGAGGATGGAGGTAAAAGTGCCAGTGACTGGACTGACATATAAGGAAATCAACAGAAAGAAAATACCAGACATGAAGACAAGCCTTGGTGAGGGTATCTCAACAGATAGCACAGTGAACAGAGGCACTGATCACAGACCAGGTGATTCAACCCCTGTGAGCTCTTCAGAAATTAGATGATTGCCAGAAGGAGAAAAATGATCAGGAGAACTTCCAGAACTGACTTTATGTCTAAAGTGACTTATGATCAACTAAGTTTATCCTTTCTGATATCAGAAGAGAGATATAAACTTGAAATATAAGTAAAGATGAATGATACAAATATGTATCATTCATATTCGTGCCTATGGCCTTTAGTTCAATTCAGTTTAGTTGTTCAGTCATGTCTGACTCTTTGCGACCCCATGGACTGCAGCACGCCAGGCTTCCCTGTCCATCACCAACTCCCAGAGCCTGTTCAAACTCATGCCCATCGAGTTGGTGATGTCATCCGAACATCTCATCCTCTCTTGTCCCCTTCTCCTCCTACATTCAATCTTTCCCAGCATCAGGATCTTTTCTGAAGAGTCAGTTCTTCGCATCAGGTGGCCAAAGTATTGGAGTTTCAGCATCAGGTCTTCCAATGAGTACTCAGGACTGATTTCCTTTAGTATGGACTGGTTTGATCTCCTTACAGTCCACGGGACTCCTGAGAGTTTTCTCCAATACCACAGTTCAAAAGCATCAATTCTTTGGCACTCAGCTTTCTTTACGGTCCAACTCTCTCATCCATAGATGACTACTGGAAAAACCATAGCATTGACTAGATGGACCTTTGTTGGCAAAGTAATGTCTCTGCTTTTTAATATGCTGTCTTGGTTGGTCATAGCTTTTCATTCCAAGAACAAGAGTCTTTTAATTTCATGGCTGCAGTCACCATCTGCAGTGATTTTGGAGCCCAAGAAAATAAAGTCTGACACTGTTTCCATTGTTTCCCCATCTATTTGCCATGAAGTGATGGGACTGAATGCCATGATCTTAGGTTTTTGAATGTTGAGTATTAAGCCAGCTTTTCCACTCTCCTCTTTCACCTTCATCAAGAGGTTCTTTAGTTCCTGTTCACTTTCTGCCATAAGAGTAGTGTCATCTGCATATCTGAGGTTATTGATATTTCTCCTGGCAATCTTGATTCCAGCATGTGCTTCATCCAGCCCAGCATTTTGCAGGATGTACTTTGCATATAAGTTAAACAAGCAGGGTGACAATATACAGCCTTGATGTACTCCTTTTCCAGTTTGGAACCAGTCTGTCCATTGTTCCATGTCCGGTTCTAACTGTTGCTTCTTGACCTGCATACTGGTTTTTCAGAAGGCGGGTAAGGTGGTCTGGCATTCCCATCTCTTTAAGAATTTTCACAGTTTGTTGTGATCCACACAGTCAAAGGCTTTGGTGTAGTCAATAAAGCAGATGTTTTTTGGAATTCTCTTCCTTTTCCTATGATCCAACAGATGTTGGCAATTTGATCTCTTGTTACTCTGCCTTTTCTAAATCCAGCTTGAACAACTGGAAGTTCTCAGTTCATGTACTATTGAAGCCATGCTCAGAGAATTTTGAGCATTACTTTACTTTATGGCCTTAAAAAATTGTAACCACTAATCCTGATCTCAGACAAATGTTTTATCATCTAAAAAATTATGTAATTTACCTTAAACTGTGATAGTTTCCTGTGTGTAGATATGTGTGAACACAAAGCCTTGTCAACATACAAATCATTCAATGTGAGAAAAGAAACATTAAAAATCACTGATTTTTGAAGAAAGTTTAGCATTTTCTCTTGTCATGATTTTGGAGCAGAATTGGACTAAATGATGGATCAGTCTGGTAGCTTTCAGAGTGGCTACCTAAAAGAAATGCTCAAACATCACTGAAACTGATTAAAACTTGGAATAAAAGCATAGGTCAAGTCTACTAATTCAGGTTGTTACTTATGACTCTTTAGATAACCAGAAAAAAAATCAGTTTGGTTTCTTTCCTCTTTCTCTACTTATTTTGAATTGAACTATATTACACCATTTAATGTGTAAGCTCAATTGCCTCATAAGGAAGATGGGTGCTGGAAAACCTTTCATTTTCTTAGTATAATCAACATGTCTCTCCTCATCAAAATGACCTTGGATATACTGGATTTAAATGAAGTAGTGGGTTAAATCATATGGTCTGCTGCAGGAATATGGGATAAGGTTAAACTGCTGTTCACAGTAAACCAAGAGAGAGGTTGGTGGTGGTTTTAGTGGTGCTGAGTGGAGCTGGCTGGGGTAACAGGATTGAGACAAGAATTATAGAGCCAGAGGGAGGAAAGGGGAAGGAAAACACCTGATGGATGGGAGGCTAAGAAGGGAAACTTGGAACAGTGCAGATATAATGGAAATTTTCTAAATGAATGCTGTACACTGTGAAATAGGATCCCTTTCCATGTGACCTGTGTTAACTTTAATAAACTCACCATTACTTATTAATGCTCCTTTGCGAAGAGAATTTTACTTGGTGGTTTAGTTGCTAAATCATGTCCGAGTCTTGTGACCCCGTGGGCTGTGGCCCACCAGGCCTCCGTCCATGGGATTTTCCAGGCAAGAATGCTGGAGTGGGCTGTTATTTCCTTCTTCAGGGAATCTTCTGGACCCAGGAATTGAACCCGCGTCTCCTGCACTGCAGGTGGATTCTTTACTGGCCGAGCTATGAGGGAAGCCCAGATTTTATTTGGAGAGAGCTTAAAGGAGAATGACGAGTTACAAACTTAAATAAGTGTATAATTTTTTATCATTAGAGAATTACTTTCATAAAAAAGCAAACTGACAGTATCAGGAAAAAGGGTAACCGTTGTGGTCAGAGAATTCTAGCAAATGCTTCTCTGAAACAAGTGAAAGAAACAAATCATTATCCCCAGTATCAAAGTTGAGTGATACAATTAATAAGACCAAACTAATAGCTACAAATAAAACTTGGCATATAACAAGCAACTTATTCTATAGTACAACAAAAATCTGGTACTTTAACTTAATTTAGTGTAGGCCATTGTGGGTTCACATTTTGGACAACTAACCAAGAAAACTGTTAGAGTCAAGTTTAGTCCTCCAATTTTGATGGTATAAAATCTGATTAGTGACCCTTTTCAACAGATCATCCTGATCCAATTTATATTGTTTCCACTTTGATGCTCTACTCATGAAATCTATTCCTGTACATGTTTCCCAGCTTTCTGAAAAAGTATTATATTTGTGTTTATCAGATGTTCCCACAGGTCAAAGCTGATATATTATCCTCTGGGCTCTGCTGGATCGTGAGTTTTGTAACAGGTCTAGAAGAAAAAGCAGTGGTGGGCGGGCACACGCTCTGGGCAGTTTTAGCAGTACTTTGCAAGATAGCCACCTCAGGGGGAAGTCCACGCAGGTTCTTCAGACAAGGGAAGTCTAACCTGCTTAGACAGAGGTTAAAAGGCTGCTTCTACCAGCAAAGGAGACTTGGCAGAATGGGGGGGGGTGGGGGTGGTGGTGATTTGAAGTCTTCAGCTTGATTAGAATCTGCTGTGTTGTTCAGTTGCTAAGTTGTGTCCACCTCTTTGTGACCCCATAGAGTGCAGAAGACCAGGCTCCCGTATCCTTCACTGTCTCCCGGAGTTTGCTCAGATTCATGTCCACTGAGTCAGTGATACCCTCCAACCATCTCGCCCTCTGCCATCCTCTTCTCCTTTTGCCCATATGATCCCTTTCCAATTTTTCAGGTTCTTTTCTAGCTCTATTCTATTAGATGCTCTAACTTTAAAGAGATTATAGGACTTCCCTGGCAGTTCAGTGGTTAAGAACCCATCTGTCAACGTGGGGGATATGGATTTGATGAGAACCCCACACATCATACTAGACAGTAGCCCCTGCTCACTGCAGCTAGAGAAAGGCTGCAGCCAGCAACACAGACCCAGCAGAGACAAAACAACATCAACAAAAAACAGAGATTCTATAAAACTGGGAATTCAATTTGCACATGTGATTCCACTACCCACAGATCAGACATTGGGTTTGATTTTTAGAAATATCTTCCCTGTGGCTATAAGAGATAAAAATTTCCTCCAGAACTGTTATTAAAGCTTTTATTTCCTTTATGAAGACTATAAGCTTGGAATTTAAAGCCCTGAGCTCACTATTTTCTTCCCCCATTCCTGCAGCACAACAGCCAAACAACTCCATTATACTCTTTATTTTACTAAAATGTTCTATGGAAGCAATTACTAGGCCACCCAAAGAGAAGACTCAGCTTCTATAGGCACTTGATTACAGTTATCTATAGGTGATAATTTGAACAGCACTTGCACAACTGCATTTCATGGATGACATGCCCTTTTTATCCCTAGAATTAATTCCCAAAGTCTAATCAGATCAGAGGATCCAGTCCAGGAAAGTCAAAATCATTTTAGAAAGCTAATGTGAAAGATTCTGTTCCTCTGAAACCATTCTTGGTACCAACTATACTAGTCAGCCAATAGACAGATTAAAGGATTTTCCACAAAGATTTGACCTTACACAATTGTGGGAGTTTGTTAGTGTCTGTGTGGGAGTTTGTTAGTATCAGGGCTTCCCTAGTAGCTCAGCTCATAGAGAATCTGCCTGCAGTGCAGGAGACCCAGTTCAATTCCTGGGTTGGGGAGATCTCCAGGAGAAGGGATAGGCTACCCACTCCAATATTCTGACCTGGAGAATTCCACGGACTGTACAGTCCATGGTGTCGCAAAAAATCAGACACAACTGAGTGACTTTCACTAGTGTCTGTAAGTCTTTGCCTCTGACACTGAAGCTGAAGTCTGAAGGCCGGATAGCCAGGAAGGAAAGATGGATGCAACAGAGGGTAAAGCACAGACAAGCTATGAGCCACAGACAAGAATGGGACATAAGAGGATGAACTGAACACATACCAATTCTCGCCATCTCTGACCATGATGCCATAGATGTCTCACAAGAGAAGCTATTGCTATTTGCCTTCATCATGGGATGTGCTATGCACCTGGCTCAGGAACTGGAGAGCCTGAAGTGGGATCAGGAGAAGGTGGTTGCTGTCTTTTCCAATAAGATGAGCCGGCAGAGACGCCATCATGAGTGAGTAGCAAAATGGATGGGTTTTCACTTCTGCCCTTCTAATTCTACACAACAAGATTTGAGTCACCCTGTAGAAAATACAGAGAAAAGTAAATTGTGGGAAATGTATTTCAGTCTAGCTGAAGTGACACACTTCAAAGCACTACGACATGTTTATGAGAGAAGAGCACGGAAATCCTCACTACAACACGGACAAGTTGGTTTCTCCTTTAAGTTTTATTATTTGTGGTTCACGTACTTTGAAGACTTGCTATTATGTGCATACAATTTTAGATCATTTTTTTAATTGACCCTATTATCATTACATAATGTCCCTCTTTATAGCCCTATCCCTTTTCTGAAGTCTATTTTGCTTGGTATTATATGCCTACTCCAGCTATTTTGTGGTAAGTGTTTGCATGGTATAGTTTCTTTCATTCTTTTACTTTTAACCTATCCATATCTCTATACTTAAAATGAGTTTCATCAAATACCCAGTTTAGTCTTATGTAGCTGTGTCTATAAAGAATATTTTTGCAAGACTTATTACAAATATTTGCTTTTTGTTTGCCTTCTATAATTAAATTTTCACTACATGGAGTGCCACTGTATTAAATTTATGTTTTCAGAAGTCCCAACTAAAATTTAAATATATTTCCTGGGATGAAAGGCACATCAATAAATTTATGACCACTTATCTCATGAGTAGAAGGAAGAATGCAGAGAAATCAGAGTCCATGGTGGATAAACTTTGACACCTAGAGTGGATATGAGACAGCAGTGGGATATGTAGTATGGTAGAAGGGCTACCCTGTGTGTAAGTGACCACACATGATACAAGATGGATAGAGAAGTGGAAAGAAAGGAGAAGAAACAAGAAAGAAGTAAATGTATAGAAAGCAGCAAGAGCAATGAAAGCAAAACCAACTTCAAGGTAGGTTTAGCATGAAAGAACTAATTATAAAAAAAAGAAAACCCTTTATGGGTTTTTCTAAGTGCCAGGACTAGACAGTACCCTCATTTAATCTCATTTCATCTGGTCTAATTAGGGTGTCAGAAAGAGAACAGAGGTTGATGAGGCCATGAGTTAACTCAGTGCCCAGGCGGTTCTTTCGTAACGTGGAATTTCGACCTGTTACATTTCCAGATCATCTTCAGATTTCTAACTATCAAGAGTGTTACCTCGCTGCATAGCCCCACTATGGGGTTACACTGTATTTGCAGTTCTGTGCATGGAACCTGTTCTGTTTTTGTTGTTGTTGTCATATTCCTTTCGTAATCATTCTCTTTTGCTCGGGGGCACATAATGTTTTTTTCCATCATAGTTCATTACTCAAAGCCTTGCTTATGTCATAACAATTCAGTTCAATTCAGTCCCTCAGTCGTGCCTGACTCTTTGCGACCCCATGGACTGCAGCACACCAGGTCTCCCTGTCCATCACCAACTCCCAGAGCTTGCTCAAACTCATGTCTATTGAGTTGGTGATGCCGTCCAACCATCTCATCCTCTGTCATCCCTTTTTTCTCCTGCCCTCAATCTTTCCCAGCATTGGAGTCTTTTCCAATGAGTCAGTCCTTTGCATCAGGTGCCCAAAATATTGGAGCTGCAACTTCAGCATCAGTTCTTTCCATGAATATTCAGGACTGATTTCCTTTAGGATGGACTAGTTTGATCTCCTTGCAGTCCAAGGGACTCTCAAGAGTCTTCTCCAGCACTGTTCGAAATCATCAATTCTTCGGCTCTCAGTTTTCTTCATGGTCCAATTCTCACAACCCTATGTGACTACTGAAAAAACCATAGCTTTGACTAGATGGACATTTGTTAGCAAAGTAATGTCTCTGCTTTTTAATATGCTGTCTTGGTTGGTCATAGCTTTTCATTCCAAGAACAAGAGTCTTTTAATTTCATGGCTGCAGTCACCATCTGCAGTGATTTTGGAGCCCAAGAAAATAAAGTCTGTCACTGTTTCCCCACCTATTTGCCATGAAGTGATGGGACTGAATGCCATGATCTTAGGTTTTTGAATGGTGAGTATTAAGCCAGCTTTTCCACTCTCCTCTTTCACCTTCATCAAGAGGCTCTTTAGTTCCTCTTCACTTTCTGCCATAAGAGTAGTGTTATCTGCATATCTGAGGTTATTGATATTTCTCCTGGCAATCTTGATTCCAGCATGTGCTTCATCCAGCCCAGCATTTTGCAGGATATACTTTGCATATAAGTTAAACAAGCAGGGTGACAATATACAGCCTTGATGTACTCCTTTCCCAGTTTGGAACCAGTCTGTCCATTGTCCCATGTCTGGTTCTAACTGTTGCTTCTTGACCAGTATACTGGTTTCTTAGGAGGCAGGTAAGGCAGTCTGTTAGTCCCATGTCTTTTAAGAATTTTCCAGTTTCCGTGTCATAACAATTAAGCTACATTTACTCTTGAAACAGAGTGACTCCATAAATGTCAAAATCCTATTTGACTTTGAATGGTTTTGCCCTAATTAAAGGCTTTCTCAGCAAATAGAAAATAATACCTGCATATAACAGCAAAGAAATACAGAGGCACAATGTCACTTAGATTCCAGATAGACCAGAAACATATGCCCTGAGGGGAATCGTCGACTATGTTAATAAGGGAAGATGTATTTTGTACCATGGGGTCTTTATATGCTTTCACATATGCCACCATTATATTGCTGAGGCTGCTGGGGACAACAGAGAATGACGGAATAAGGCCGTCTTTCTTTGGCAGAGCACCTCACCAGTTACAAGGAATTCTTGTTGTATGTTCACTCACTCGATCATCCCACTGTGGTGAGGAAGGCAAGGAATGACTGCGGAGTTTTTAGCAGGTGAAGGTCACGCTAAGTGAGTGACTTGCCCAGGGTCACACCAGTGGCGACTGAGGCCAAATACCAGGCTCTTGCTCCTTAACTAGTATCTTTGTGGATTGATTTTGGGTGGAAAAAGACAAATCTGACAGAACTATCTGCTTACATGAGACTGAGAGCTTGGAAAACTCCCAAAGATCACCCTGTAAATAAATCAAAGCCAGAATTTTACTTTTGCTTTAGTTACTACATTTTTATAGCATAGATCCATTTTCAGTTGTTTTCTTAAGCCAAGTAAATGTCAAAAGATAATCAACATCCACCCGCTCAACTCCCTGAGCTGCTGCCAAACTCCATGGCATATAATACAAACAATTTGGTCTGACTCACTTTTATGGGTCTGGAAGATCCTTGTATTTATATCTGCTCACTCACATTTTACCAGTTCTTTCAGGCCTATTTCAGAGATCATTTCTTCCATGAAACCTCAGATCTTCTGCAAACAGATGTGAAACTTTTTCTTTTGAACTGCCACTGTACTTTACTTGTGTTCATGTTACTGCTGTTTAGCGCTAAGTCATGTCATGTCTGACTTCTTTGTGAGTCCATGGACTGTAGCACGCCAGGCTCCTCTGTCCATGGGATTTCCCAGACAACAACACTGGAGTGGGTTGCCATTTCCTTCTCCGGGGGATCTTCCCGACCCAGGGATGGAATCCACGTCTCCTGCTTGGCAGGCGGATTCTTTAGCTTGAGCCACCTGGGATGTATTATTTCTCAAACTTACTTTCTCTGAGCCACTGAATTAATTAAACAAGGAGGCCATTAGATGGAGGGATCTCTGTGTCATGGCAGCCTGTGAAACTTAACCAGAATCTCAGCCTGGAAATGCCTCAAGGTTATGAAATCAAAATGCTAAGGACAACCAATCACAGATAGCCAGCTAGGCTTTAAACTATAATCAATGTAATCATTTCCTTTCTTTGCTTCTGCAGTTTTTCTGAAAGTCTTTCCTGTGGCTCCCAGTGGCAGAGAGCTGCTAATCATTTCTGGCTGGGTGCTATCTGATTCAAATACACTTTTGCTCATATAGTATTATAAATACAACGGATAAACAATAAGTTCTCTATACCATACTGTATACTGTATACTATATGGTACTATACTGTATAGTATACTATAATGAAAAATAACACATATATACATATAACTGGATCACTTTGCAGTATAGCAAAAATTAACACCACATTGTAAACCAACTATACTACAAAAATTAAATTAAGAAAAGATTTTTGCTCAAATGTACTCTTAAGTTCAAAAATTTCCTCAGTTTATCTTTTAAAAGTGCTTTCTCATTAAACATATGAAAAGGGAAAAAGAGAAATCAGAAGTTAAGCCAAATCAAGAAGAAGATAAGATTTCTTGTATGAGTCACATATTTCAGAAGGGTGTATTGAGCGCTTATAATGTACAAGGTATTATAGATTCTTTGAATATATCAGTAAAAATGAAATTCCTGCCCCATGGCAAGGCTGGGCTTAATAAAATATTCATTGCATTGAACTCTGAACTTCACAGCAGTTTATCACTGGTATTGCTCTTTCACGAGTGCCTTTTACCGTTTATAAGTTACATGACATGTATGTGTGCTCACTAAAACAAATTTAAGCCCTATAAAAACAACAACTGTATTTTACTTACCTTTTATCACATTTAGAACCTGATTTAAGTGACTGTCTATAAATGGACATTCAAATGACTGTTGATTCAAATCTGACTATCTCAGCCTGATAAGGACTGTAAACTCTGGTGAATGGATACAGGGCTTAAGCAGGTGATGTAAAGGAGAGAACTGGCTGGAGGCGGCAAAGTTATGAAAGGCTTGCTTCAGCTAAACAGGGAGGCTGGCACTGAGCTCCAAATGTTTGTAGCCTTTTAGGAATGCTGCCTTCAGAGAGGGTAAAGGCAGGATCTGTGAAGGTGCACTTATCTGAATTGTAATGCTTTGCATTCCAGCTCCCAGATAATTAAGATAGAAGACTCTAGAAAAGGTCTTACCTTTCTGTGTTTTGGCTACAGTAATTCATTAGAGATGTTTCATGATTAAGTGCCATCATTTTTTTGGAACACCTATAATGCAATAACAACAATGCCTAGAATGTACCAGTGTAAGTCTCCCAGTCGTGTCCAACTTTTTGCGACCCCATGAACTGTACAGTCCATGGAATTCTCTAGGCCAGAATACTGGAGTGGGTAGCGTTTCCCTTCTCCAGGGGATCTTTCCAACCCTGGGATCAAACCCAGCTCTCCCACATTGCAGGCAGATTCTTTACCAGCTGAGCCACAGGGGAAGTCCACGAATACTGGAGTGGGTAGCCTATCCCTTCTCCAGCAGATCTTCTCGACCCAGGAATTGAACCAGGGTCTCCTGCATTGCAGGCGGATTCTTTACCAACTGAGCTATCAGGGAAGCCCAGAATTGGGGCTTTTCTAAAAATTGGCAATTTCTAATTTTTCAACAGAAGTTATAAAACCACATACTGATGTGAAATCTTAATGTTCATAACCGATAACTTAATTCTAACTATAGCTGTGCATTTTAAAAATATTAAAAACAGACAGGGCCACCAGTTTTCAATCTTTTTGAGACTTCTACTTTAGTGTCAATGTCACATAATTATTCAATCAGTTAATTAAGTACTGAGGCTTCTGCAGTGAATAAAATTTTTTGCTCCTGTGGCTCATTCATTCTGGTGGCAGTGGTGGCATGCAGGAGTGAGGGAGAAACAGGTAGAATGAGGTGAGGTGAAGTCGCTCAGTCGTGTCCGACTCTTTGTGACCCCGTGGACTGTAACCTACTAGGCTTCTCCGTCCGTGGGATTCTCCAGGCAAGAATACTGGAGTGGATTGCCATTTCCTTCTCCAGGGGATCTTCCCGACCCAGGGATCGAACCCAGGTCTCCTGCATTGGAGGCAGACGCTTTAACCTCTGAGCCACCAGGGAAGCCCAACAGGTAGAATAACAGTCAATAAACAAAAACAAAATATGTGATAAGTTCTATGGAGAAAATTCCTTTGGGAAAGGGGCAGGGCTACCTGGAGGAGGATGGGCAAAGGTAGATTATCTTAGGTGAATGGTTAGAGGAGGACTCTGAAAAAGCAAGGAACTGGAGCAGAGAATGGAAATAAATGAGTGGACGAGCCACGAGGTCATCTAAGCTCTTCCAGTGAAAGGGAGTAAATGCAGCAGCCCTGCACTGGGAAAACAGTTGGTATTTTCGAGAAGTACCTATGAGTACAGTGTGACCGGAGCCTAATGAGAAAAACGGAGACGAGGTCAGAGGGATCGTGGGAGCCAAAGCACGTTAAACTTTTAGGTCACAGCATGGACTTTAGCTTTTATTCTGAATAAGACAGGTGGCTTAAGCAATTCAGGCTGCTATAACAGAATATCACAGACTGGATGGCTTACAAACAACTAAGATTTAGTGTTTGGAGTTCTGGAGGCTGCAGCTTCAAGATCAGGGTGCCAGCGCTGGTGAGTTCTGCTGACAGCTCTCTGCAAGGTGGCAGAAGGCCATTATCCTCACATGGCAAAGAGTGTAAGAGAGATTTCTGGGATCTCTCTTTTAAGATCAACAATCTCATTCATGAGGACTCCACCCTCACGACTTAATCCCCTTCTGGAGGTCTCATCTCCTCATATCATTCCTTTGGGGGTTAGGATTCAACATATGGGTTTTGAGGGGACACAGACTTTCAGTTTACAACAACAAAAAAACATTGAAAGATTTTAAGCAGAAGAGTGACATGATTAAGTTATATTTTTCAAAGGCCTCTCTAACTGTTACATTGAGTTTCTCTGGTGGCTCAATTAAAAAAAAAAAAAAAAAAACTGCCTGCCAATGTAGGAGACACAAGTTTGATCCCTGGGTCAGGAAGACCCCCTGGAGAAGGAAATGGCAGCCCACTCCAGTATTCTTGCCTGGGGAATCCCATGGATAGAGGAGCTACAGTCTATGGGGTTGCAAAAAGAGTGAGACATGACTTGGTGACTAAATACCAACAACAAAACTAGCTGTTATGTTAAGATGAGACTGTGTGAGGCAGGAATGCAGAGAGAGCAGTTAAGAGGTTACTGTGAAGTGAGGTGAAGTCGCTCAGTCGTGTCCAACTCTTTGCGACCCCATGGACTGCAGCCTACCAGGCTCCTCAGTCCGTGGGATTTTCCAGGCAAGAGTACTGGAGTGCGATGCCATTTAAGAGGCTACTGTAATACTCCAAAAGAGCTTATGGCAAAACTAAATTGGCAATTAGACCTCTGACCAGTGAGACTGAGCAGTTAGTTGTATATATAAATTTGGACTTGTGAGACTAGCTCGGGCAAAGGAGTATCTGGAATTACCGGAGATGGGATCTAAATCATGGTGTTGAGTGAGGTCACCATAGAAATGAGGGTCGATGAGATGTGAGGACAGAGCACCGGGATGCTCTCTCTACATGTAGAGGATGAGAAATTGAATACGATCCAGCAAAGGCAAATAAAAAGGAGTCATTCAAGCATCATGAGAGAGTAAATAAACTGGAGGCCGAATTTTGGAAATGTTTTTAGGAGGATCCGCCAGGCAGATGCTCTCAACAAACTGAGTAGTTGAGGATTGCAACTGACCTTCGGGCTTGGCAACGTCTTGGCAAGTCAATTTTAGTAGATTCATGGAAATAAAAGTATTAACAGAATGGGTTCAAGAGAGAATAACAGGAGAGAAAATTGAAAACATGACTTTGAGAATTCTTTCAAATGTATTGTAATTCATTTGAAATTATTTTCAAATTTATTATAGAGAAAACTGAGGCAATAGCTGGAGAGAAATATAGGGTGATGATGTTACTTTTTGCTGCTGTTGTTTTTAACTGGTTTTTAAAAGATGCGGGACATTTTAACACTTTTATTTGTTGGGAGGAATCATCTAATAGAAAGAGAGGCTTTGCCAGTACAAGAAAGAGAGAGGGTTTGTAGGAGGTAAATTTTTGGTGCATGGTTTGGTAAGTTTTAGCACATTTATAAAGCTGTGTGTCTGTTACCAGCATTACTATTCCACTTGAAAAGCACCTTCAGGCTGCCCCTTTTTAGTCATGCATTCAAACCACCCCAGCTCTTGGTACAGCTGATCTTTGCTCCATGGCTGTGCTTTTGCCTTTTTTCAAATACATTTTACTCAGTGTTTCCCACAAGGTTTCTAGCACTCCCGGGGAATTCCAGAAACCTCTTACTTCCTGTCTGGGGTGAAGGTGGTAATATTAACTACTTCCTTGTGGAGAGGTCCTGAGAGGCGCTGTGTTGAAATAAAGGAACTTAATCTGATGATTCACCCTCTGTAGGCACAAGCATATGTGGCAAGAGGACGTGGGAAGGAAGAATCAAATATTCATACTCACTTCTCTCTCTTTCCCTAGGTTATCTCTTGCTATCTCCTGTTGTGATAGGTATCTCAAACTGCATTGACAGATTGAAGACGTCCACAGAGATCAAGGGGCCCTGGTCTAAATTATATCATTCAAAGATGCTGCTCTTATCACAGGACAGACTCAAAATGGGTATAAGAGGTCAAACTGATTGTCTTCCTGCCTTGGAATAATACTAAACATTCAAGCTCTATGAGGACTAAGCTTGGCTGAGCTGGTGACCGTCTTCAGAGGTCATCTGGCCAAAGGAAAGTCATAGATGGAGGAGAAGCACGTGACAGGGAGGTATGTGGACCTTCAGGAGGGAGCTGATGGCTAGAAACTCCAGTCTACTGTGTGGGTAACCGTGGTATTACCTGCAGGAGCCAGCACCCCATAGCACCGGTGCTAAAACAACAAGGCGTGAAGGAAGCTCTCCCTCCCGCCATGGGTGTGTGCTCAATTATCTGAACAGGCTTGTCCTTCTTAGAATTGCGCCCCTTTCCATAAGTACATTTATATTTAAATGAGACAATTTAGGGAATAAAATGAAGAATTAAAAATTGGACTTGGTTGAATTAGTGATCTTGATAAATGATTTTAAACTGAATTTACTCCAATACTATTTTTCTGGAGGCAGGTTGGGCATTACTTTTCTTCTCACTCAAATTGGTATCTGTAGAACTGAAACCTCTTACACATGTCTAGGGTCAGACAGATTGACTTTGAAGCCCAGAAACCAGCTTTTGAGCCAATTATGGCTGGACTGCCAACCTCAGACTCACACCAAAATCTTGCTGATGAGTGAGACCTGGGTACCTCCTTATTCCTGATGACTGAGGCTTCCTTTAGTTGAAAACTGTGTTACTAAGATTTCGTCTAAAATGCAGTACCAATTTCAGCTCAATGCTTTAATCATAAAGTAACTATTGAATCATGATCAGTTTTAAAATATCTTAAGGGTTAAACTGTTGATGAGTTTTGTTTTCCTGAGGAGAGGGTAGAGTCGAGGGAAGGTGCCAGGGCAAACAGATGACTTATAGCTCTATGTCTGTCTCTTTGTACCAGAGAGAAATGCTACCAAGTGGAGCAGAGCTTCCTGGGAGCCTGGAGTGAGGGTTCTGCAACTTCCAGGTCAGCCCAGGAGTCTCATGGGCCCCCACACCCCCGAGCCCTAGCTTGAAAAGCCTTTACCCAGGACCCTGCACGCTTCAAGTTCTTTTCCCAAGCTTAAGAAGGAAAAGAATCACCCGGGGAGCCTGTTAAACGTGAAGTTTCCGGTTTAGCTGTCCTGGGTTTCTGCATTTTTTAACAAGCATGAACCTCACTTTGAGTAAAGACACCGCAGAGGACTTGGTTAATGAGTTCCGGCTGCGCAGCTGGAACCGCACGCGGTCTGAAGCCTTCGCAGTAAGGAACCCCAATTACTGTCACTTCCCTGCGCTGATGCACACTCAACAGGCCCCACAGGCCGCGGGCTCTCCACTCCAGGGCTGAATCAGCAGTTAAGCACTCCTATTCTTTGGAAATTCTCCACTCACTCGTGTGGATTTCTGTTTCAACACCGAAGAACCAGCGTCAACTTGCACTGGCAGGAGAGTCACATCCTGGTGCTCACCTGCCATCTGGTGGTGAGAAATGAACACCAAGATATAGGGAAAATTTTCTCCATTCTGCTTTTTCTCCATGGTTAACAACTCAGAGTGTTTGGTTACTGTAAAATGTAAAAGGTGCATTAAAAAATAAATAAATAAATAAATAAACGTATAAAGATGCGGAAAGTGCATGAACGAATGCTATTGCCAGACTGTGCCTTGGTGCCTTACCTGGCAAGCGCCTTACCTGAAGAGTGGATGTTTGAGGGATTCATCTCAGGGCAGGAGGTCATTTTCTCCTCAGAGTATAGCTCTGGTGTCAGCTTCTCTGGTACCAGGCTCCTGTCCCAACTCTAGAGGAGTTGGGGCATCCTGGGGCTGGCCCTGAATTTAGGGACGAGCCGAGGCAAGGTTCGATGTATCAGGTCCTGTACTCTGGAAAGTTGTGATAGGAAAAAGACATTCTATCAACATTACATACTGATGAAGAGTCATTAATCCCTGAGAATTCTTAATAGTGGGATCCAGGGTTTACTTTTTATCTTACAAAGAAGCCTTGTGAATCTAAACTGACAAAACAATGCACCCTTTTGGCATTCAGGTTTACCGGCCTTCTGGGCACAACTGTGTTTGCACTTACTTAAATTGTGCATTTTCTAGATTGACTCGAGACTGGGGCTGGAAAAGAATGGCTGTGGGTGGGGGAGAGTGCCGCTTCTCCTGTTTTTGTCAACAGCGGGTGTATACCAAACTCCCATTACAGTCATGAGAAAATAAAATCTAGAGTGGAAAGAACAACCAAAGGAGGTTTAGAAGATCTGAGCTCTCACTCCATTTCTCTTTCTGACAAGTCTTTTGATGACCTTAAGTCTCCGTTTCTTCTCTTGTAAAATGCAAGTTTTACACTTATCTTACAAGATTATCATTGAGATGAATGAGATTCTGGAAGTAGAAGGGTTTTGAAAGGAATGTATGATTGTATCCATTGATTTATATCAGTTCCAGTGATAGCCAGGAGGAAAGTTTCAGGTGTGTGGGTAAAATGAGACACTGATGTCCATGGGTATCCACTGGGAATAACTAAAAAAAAAAACCTAAAAACTAAAAAAAAGACTCACACCAAAATCTTGCTGATGAGTGAGACCTGGGTACCTCCTTATTCCTGATGACTGAGGCTTCCTTTAGTTGAAAACTGTGTTACTAAGATTTCGTCTAAAATGCAGTACCAATTTCAGCTCAATGCTTTAATCATAAAGTAACTATTGAATCATGATCAGTTTTAAAATATCTTAAGGGTTAAACTGTTGATGAGTTTTGTTTTCCTGAGGAGAGGGTAGAGTCGAGGGAAGGTGCCAGGGCAAACAGATGACTTATAGCTCTATGTCTGTCTCTTTGTACCAGAGAGAAATGCTACCAAGTGGAGCAGAGCTTCCTGGGAGCCTGGAGTGAGGGTTCTGCAACTTCCAGGTCAGCCCAGGAGTCTCATGGGCCCCCACACCCCCGAGCCCTAGCTTGAAAAGCCTTTACCCAGGACCCTGCACGCTTCAAGTTCTTTTCCCAAGCTTAAGAAGGAAAAGAATCACCCGGGGAGCCTGTTAAACGTGAAGTTTCCGGTTTAGCTGTCCTGGGTTTCTGCATTTTTTAACAAGCATGAACCTCACTTTGAGTAAAGACACCGCAGAGGACTTGGTTAATGAGTTCCGGCTGCGCAGCTGGAACCGCACGCGGTCTGAAGCCTTCGCAGTAAGGAACCCCAATTACTGTCACTTCCCTGCGCTGATGCACACTCAACAGGCCCCACAGGCCGCGGGCTCTCCACTCCAGGGCTGAATCAGCAGTTAAGCACTCCTATTCTTTGGAAATTCTCCACTCACTCGTGTGGATTTCTGTTTCAACACCGAAGAACCAGCGTCAACTTGCACTGGCAGGAGAGTCACATCCTGGTGCTCACCTGCCATCTGGTGGTGAGAAATGAACACCAAGATACAGGGAAAATTTTCTCCATTCTGCTTTTTCTCCATGGTTAACAACTCAGAGTGTTTGGTTACTGTAAAATGTAAAAGGTGCATTAAAAAATAAATAAATAAATAAATAAACGTATAAAGATGCGGAAAGTGCATGAACGAATGCTATTGCCAGACTGTGCCTTGGTGCCTTACCTGGCAAGCGCCTTACCTGAAGAGTGGATGTTTGAGGGATTCATCTCAGGGCAGGAGGTCATTTTCTCCTCAGAGTATAGCTCTGGTGTCAGCTTCTCTGGTACCAGGCTCCTGTCCCAACTCTAGAGGAGTTGGGGCATCCTGGGCTGGCCCTGAATTTAGGGACGAGCCGAGGCAAGGTTCGATGTATCAGGTCCTGTACTCTGGAAAGTTGTGATAGGAAAAAGACATTCTATCAACATTACATACTGATGAAGAGTCATTAATCCCTGAGAATTCTTAATAGTGGGATCCAGGGTTTACTTTTTATCTTACAAAGAAGCCTTGTGAATCTAAACTGACAAAACAATGCACCCTTTTGGCATTCAGGTTTACCGGCCTTCTGGGCACAACTGTGTTTGCACTTACTTAAATTGTGCATTTTCTAGATTGACTCGAGACTGGGGCTGGAAAAGAATGGCTGTGGGTGGGGGAGAGTGCCGCTTCTCCTGTTTTTGTCAACAGCGGGTGTATACCAAACTCCCATTACAGTCATGAGAAAATAAAATCTAGAGTGGAAAGAACAACCAAAGGAGGTTTAGAAGATCTGAGCTCTCACTCCATTTCTCTTTCTGACAAGTCTTTTGATGACCTTAAGTCTCCATTTCTTCTCTTGTAAAATGCAAGTTTTACACTTATCTTACAAGATTATCATTGAGATGAATGAGATTCTGGAAGTAGAAGGGTTTTGAAAGGAATGTATGATTGTATCCATTGATTTATATCAGTTCCAGTGATAGCCAGGAGGAAAGTTTCAGGTGTGTGGGTAAAATGAGACACTGATGTCCATGGGTATCCACTGGGAATAACTAAAAAAAAAAACCTAAAAACTAAAAAAAAAAAAAAAAAAAAAGGCTCCAAAAGTTGTGCATCTGTGTGTTGATGATAATACAATTTTTTAAAAATTTGCTATGTTTAGAGTTCATGAAAGACATTTGTGACTATTACAATTTTTTAAAAATTTGCTATGTTTAGAGTTCATGAAAGACATTTGTGACTGTTACATTTTAAAAATGGCAAAACAATGGCAGTAGTAACAGTAAAATTACTTTTAGCTATAAAGGGTTGATTCTAAGTGTTCTGGCTTTTAAATAATATAGTTTTAGAAAGAGGCTTAGTTAACTGCTCTTTTGTTTATACTTGCTGATAAAGTTTTGAATCTAGCCTAGCCATTGTTTTTATTATTCAGGTAATTATATAGTGTTTTACCAAACTCGAAGCTAATTCAAATGTGAGACATTTTAACACTTATTTCTTAATTGTGAAAAATGAACAAGTTTAATGAGCAGAAGGATTCTTACTCTCCTCTTTGTCAGTAATTTGAAAACAGTGGTATAGAATAAGTAAAACTGAGTCATGAATGTGATTTCTTCTGGCTCAGAAAACCTAGTTAGAGCGCATTTTATATGAAAAAAAAAAAAAAAAGCATTTCCTTCTTTATATTTTTAATTTCAAAATCTTTTGAAGGAGAGCCTTGTATTTGGTTCTGATATACCTATGGATGCATGTAGGATGAACACACACACACACAGTTCTCCTTGTATCCTATCTCTGTATTCTTAGCATCTGTCAATAGGTTTAAAGCATTTACAAAGCAGAACACTGTGGAGATACCTTAGATTTGAGGCACTGAGGGAGCTGAAGCACAGGATGGACGATGAAATGGAGCCACGAAAAGGACAGGAAGGGCGCACGAGGAAGTCCGCATAGTTCTTAAGGAGAGAGGCCCAGCTTGGTCCTGAATTTTTCCAGCAGCCTGCACAGAGGGAAATTTGATCAAGTTCATGAGTCACCGTGTCCATAAAGTGAGAGCAGAACAACTGCTCTGGCAGAGAGCTGTGTCAGCCTCTGAAGCTGCTCACTTCGGTGGAATATTCTCACCTCAAGCTGGGCAGGAGCCTGGACTAAGTGATTATTTGGAAGAAACCAAAAAAGTTATCTTTCCTCTGAAAAAGCACAGTCTGTGTGCCTTTGTCAGCGTGTAAGTAGAAATCCAGAGGGGTTGAGATTTAATAGCCCTATCTAATAATAGTTTTAAAAATGACTTCTCAGAGATGATAAAATTACTTTTTTCAATTACATGAGAGAGAATGAAAAATTGGTAAGAAACAATAGATAAAGGAAAAGGAGGAATTAAAAATAAACACACACTCAATACAGAGAGCTAAAGAAGCAGGCATGCAGGCCATACTGTCTCTGAAATAAGCAGCAAATTATTTAATATTCCTGGCATATTAGGCAATTGGAGGAGATTTAGGAAAAGGGTGATCTCTGAAAACACGTCTACCTTTAGCGTGATCATGTACAGTAAGTAGATCCAGGACTTCATGCTGAGGGTTACAGCTCTGCCTTCAGATGTCAGGATGACTTAAGGTCAGTCGTACTTCTTTTCTTGAAAGATGAGATGGTAGTTGCAAGACGGAAGACAGGAGCTGTCGGCCATCCCATCACACTGATTATAACTGCAGAGGCAGAGTCAGGCTGTCACCTGTAAAATGCCCCTTTGGTAAAACGCTTTTTCATGGGCTAAGGGCAGGCACAATAAATGTCACCACCAGGGGGCAGGAGTGCACTCTGGATAAATGGAGTGGTCCTGCACCCTTCTCTGTCTTCCAACCACAAACTCTCCGCTAGGTGACAGCAACATGAATATGATTGGAATAGTCATTAATGGGTTATATTAAAAAAAAAATTCTTCTTTTAAATCGGAGAGCAGCACTTTGAAAAAGTATCTACAGTTGGAAATTTTTTCTCTAGAATTTACCATTTGCTTTTAGACCTCCCATACACTAACCTAATACACAAAACCAAAACAAAACGCCCAAAACTTTTTTGGGGGGCAAGTGGCAGTGCACATTCTAAAGAACCTGGGAAGGACTCCTATTGAAACCATTATTATTTAAGAGGTTACAGCTCCCAGTCATTCTTATCCCAATTTAAAAAATGTAAAATAAGTGATTAAAATAGTTATTCCTTTGAAGATAATTATATTGTTTCAGTTCAGTTCAGTCTCTGTCATGTCCGACTCTCTGTGATCCCATGAATCGTACCATGACAGGTCTCCCTGTCCATCACCATCTCCCGGAGTTCACTCAAACTCACGTCCATCGAGTCAGTGATGCCATCCAGCCATCTCATCCTCTGTCTTCCCCTTCTCCTGCCCCCAATCCCTCCCAGCATCAGAGTCTTTTCCAATGAGTCAACTCTTCGCATGAGGTGGCCAAAGTACTGGAGTTTCAGCTTCAGCATCACTCCTTCCAAAGAACACCCAGGACTGATCTCCTTTAGAATGGACTAGTTGGATCTCCTTGCAGTCCAAGGGACTCTCAAGAGTCTTCTCCAACACCACAGTTCAAAAGCATCAATTCTTCAGTGCTCAGCCTTCTTCACAGTCCAGCTGTCACATCTATACATGACCACAGGAAAAACCATAGCCTTGACTAGACGGACATTAGTCGGCAAAGTAATGTCTCTGCTTTTGAATATGCTATCTAGGTTGGTCATAACTTTCCTTCCAAGGAGTAAGTGTCTTTTAATTTCATGGCTGCAGTCACCATCTGCAGTGATTTTGGAGCCCCCCAAAATAAAGTCTGAAACTGTTTCCACTGTTTCCCCATCTATTTCCCATGAAGTGATGGGACCAGATGCCATGATCTTCATTTTCTGAATGTTGAGCTTTAAGCCAACTTTTTCACTCTCCTCTTTCACTTTCATCAAGAGGCTTTTTAGTTCCTCTTCACTTTCTGACATAAGGGTGATGTCATCTGCATATCTGAGGTTAGTGATATTTCTCCCGGCAATCTTGATTCCAGCTTGTGCTTCTTCCAGCCCAGTGTTTCTCATGATGTACTCTGCTTATAAGTTAAATAAGCAGGGTGACAATATGCAGCCTTGACGGACTCCTTTTCCTATTTGGAACCAGTCTGTTGTTTACTGACCACTAATGTGCTAAGGGTTGTATTTAGATGCTTTTAAAGCATTAGTTTATTGAATCTGGATTGGAGCTTTTTAAAAAAGCCTGGGTTTGAACTTAAGCTTATTTAGGGACATCATCTTTGCATTTTCCATGATCTTATGCTGTTTGAACCATTTTCAAAACCCATATGAAGGAGAAATTGGAACTACCCTTATAGTATGATTTTTAGTGCAGACACGGATGTATTGTCTCTACTTAAGACTTTCTTTCCCTCTCATGTAGAGACAAAACATTAACCCGATGAGGGACATTAATATAATTTGATTCTTCAGTTACACAGAAGGCTGATAATGAAGACTGGTTTGAGAGTAATAGCAAAGTAAAAACTAATTCAAGCTGAAAGAGAAATGACTGGAGAGAATGGTAGATGAGAATAGGAGGGCCAGAGAAGAATGAGAAGATGAGGTGAAGGGGCCAGGAGTTCAGGTGGGAGCTTTTCACTTCTATGCTTACCTCTGCTTCATGGCTTCAGAGAGCCTTGCCTGTTTGTGGCCCTGGACAGCCCAATGTAACCTGCCATGGGACAATTGCTTTCCGTGTGAAGCAGATATCTGAACATGTTTGAATCCCTTAGAGGCAAACAGTGGACACTCAAGCTTTGAAAGCAGAGTAAGTGGTTGTCTATAAGCCAGTGGTGGTGGGGGGGGGGAGGCTTACCCTCAGGAAGCCCCCAGACCTTCATTGCTTCTTGATTCAGTTCTAAATGGGACTGGAACCTATCACAAAGGAGAGAAGGAATAAGAAGTAAAGGAGAAACATGCTTAAGACTGTATTTACACACAATGATTTTACTGTAGTCACGTAGTACTTTAATGTTCAAGTATTTTGTTCAATGTTCAAGCATCTTTAAGAGAAGTAACAAGAAAATTATATGGCAATCCCAAGGACAAAATCTGACTAATGGGAAGAAGAAAAAGCCCTTTTTTTGTTTCTGCCCAAGATAGTCTGGGGGTGGGGAGGAGTCTTGTAAGAGGAGAAAGGAACATGGATGGGGGACTTAGGGAAGGGTGTCCTAGAAGGGAGGAAAGAGTGGTGACCTGCTTCTCCTTCTGTGCCCTGAGCCATTACCCAGGTACCTGCACACAATTAAGGTGACCTCAGGTGCTGTTAACCCAAATGAGTTGAAACAACCATAGTTAACTAGCCAACGACTTACCAGGGGCCAGGAGTTATTCTTTTTTTTTTTTTTAATTTTTTTCAAGTGTATTTATTTATTATTTTTTAAAACGTTTAATTTCATATTGGAGTATAGCTGATTAATAATGTTGTGATAGTTTCAGGTAGATAGCAAAGGGACTCAGCCATAGACATACATGTATCCATTTTCCTCCAAATTCCCCTCCCACCCAGGCTGCCACATAACACTGAGCAGAGTTCCCTGTGTGATGTAGTAGGACTTTGGAGTTACTCTTAAGACAAGCCCTACTGGGCAGGTGATATTATCCTTTCTTGGCGAGAAGGACTTGCTAGAGGGGCAAGATTTAGCAAAAGGCACAATCAGGATGCAAGAGCTGTTCTTTTAGCAGCATCCTCTCTGATTTTTTAGGGCCAGCATGCTAAATCCTGGAGCTACATCCTGACTGCTACCAGGGGTCACACTAGCCAATGTGGATCAATCAGTAAGCACAGCTGGATCTAAATGCGATTAATTATATAACTGTGGCCTGTCCAAGTTTAGGTCTATTAAAATTGCAACATGAGACTGGGGCATTATAAAGGATTGCTGGGAAAATAAAAATGTTGGAATATTCTACAGCGCCCCCTCTCTTTTTTTCTGGCTTAAACAAGAATAAAGGAAGATAAAACAGCATGAATTCAACCCAACAGGCCACACAATCAGAAGTTTTTACCCTATATACCTGGCAGTTGGCCACAAAATGATCTGCTCAACTTCTCCAGTGATGAGAGGAGGGTGGTAATAGTGTTTTCAAAATAAGGTGAATATAGTGTAAACATTAAGACAAAGCTGCTGACGATTGTTGGTACTGTTTCATTCTCTATTAAAATGTTTAATTTTCGTGGTCTTAATACACACTTAATACCTTTCAGAGGTTACGATTCCCAGAATTCCTGATGCCCAAAGGCCTAGGCTCAGGTTGGGGATTCTTACAAAGGTTTCACAGAACAAAGTAAAGAAAGCCAGGATTATCTCAAATGAAGTTTGCATTCTCCGAGACAATTACGTTTAACTAAACCATCAACAATACATTTATACTCCATGAATATGTTTTTCTGCAATTGTTTATTTAGAAAGATTTTAAAGAAATTTGAAGTGACTGTGTCTGGGGGTAGTTTCTTTAGATGAAAAAAGTGCTAACAGTCACTATGGAAACCAAGATGCAGGCTATGAGGAACAGAATCAGACCTATACGACGATATTTTGAATGCTTCTCTTGTTGTTCTTCCTTCTTCAGTAAGGTATCAAAACCGGGTGTGTACATTTCTCCCAACCAAAACCGTAGGTCATTAGGATTTTCCTGAAAGAAAATTACATGGAGGATAGGATCAGTCAATGTTGCAGACTAATGGAGATTGCAGAATAAGAGAGTATGGGTAATTTGCATCCATATTCACAGTGCCTTGAGTGAGGTTTAAGTGTCAGAACTCTAATAACAGAAGCTAGCCTTCTCTGAATGGCTGGAACATGCAGCTTACAGTCTCCTGGCTGACCAGAAATCCTCAGCTTCAACCTGTAGCTCTGCATGACAATTCACTGTTTACCGAATAGATTGCTCACACTCTAGGGTCACAAACACAAGAGTGTTTCTGCCATGTTTTTGCCCATTTAGTGTCTCTTACAATTTATAAACAGTGTGTGTCAATCAGGTTAGTGAGTTGAAATAAAATTAAAATTCCTTGCCTCAGATGATCTTGGGGGTTTGATTTTGTTGGCATAGTAGGAATGAAGATGTTTGCTGAATTTTTCAGTAAATCCAGAAGCTGAGTTCCATGGGAGGAGCAGTAAGACTGAGAGTCCAAAGTCTTCTCTGTGCTTCTCAAGTTTCTGGTCTTCCGAGTAGAGGGCTACAGCATGTGAGCATGCAGAAACTCTGGCACTGTTGCCCTTCTGGATAAAGGACCCAATATATCCATTCCCGTCCTTATTTATCCCCATGTTTCTGATTCTTTCACAGGCCTTGTCTCCCTTTCAACACTACGGAATTGTCTTCAACTCAAATTTATCTCCTGTGTCCCCAAATCATCTGCAAACTCTACTGTCCATACATCTAAAACACACACACACACACACTTCCCTGTTGTCTCCTGCTATGTGTGTGAGTGTGTGTGTGTGTGTGTGTATGTGTGTACTCAGTCATGTCTGACTCTTTACAACCCCATTGACTGTAGCCCAACAGGCTATTCTGTCCATGGAATTTTCCAGGCAAGAATATTAGAGTTGGTAGTCATTCCCTTCTCCAGGGGATCTTCCCACCCCCAGGGATCTAACCCAACTATGTCTCTATTGTCTCCTACATGGGTAGGTGGATTCTTTACCACTAGTACCACCTGGGAAGCCCTTATCTCAGTGCAGAAGATTCAGTGTCTGTGCCAGGCATCTAGTAGACAAATCATTTATGGTGAATGCTGAATCTCCATTTTCACAAATCCGTTTCAGGATTCATCGTTTCTCACTTGGATTATCGCAGTGGCTTGTAGCTGGGCTGCCCACCCTCTCTTGGCTTCTCTAGTCTCAGTGACTTCAAGTTAGCCAGTTTCCACGGCCAGGTAATGAATTAGCTTGCTACCCTTGTAATAACTAGCTGGGTGGCTTCTGGTGATGACAATATAACTCTTCTATTGCTATTAGTTTCAAAGTCCAGTCTTAGGAAAGCTATTAAATAAAATTTGAATGATCTGTGCAGAAGGATAGACGATTTAAAAATCCCTGCCTGACTTCACTCTTATTTTCATTTGTCTGTGTCCTAATCAGAGGCCTGCACTTTGCCTGCAAGGTTAACGGCTCATTCTTCAGTAAGAACTTCCATAATGGAGACTATCCGCTCCCACATTCTGCTTATAGCTTGTGTTGGTAACTAAATATGGGATTCTTTTCTCCTTTTTTATTCATAAACTTAGTAATTCAGAAAAATGGGAGTGACCAAAAGCACATGGAACTTTCATGGCCTGTAAAGTAGTTGAAAAGGTTTCAGAAATTAAGTTGGGCATTCTATGTGCTAATTAGGAGACGGGGTAGGGATGGTGATGAAGTAAGTTGAATTGACGAGGTGTAACAGGAGATACTTGGAGAAGGCAGTGGCATCCCACTCTAGTACTCTTGCCTGGAAAATCCCATGGATGGAGGAGCCTGGTGGGCTGCAGTCCATGGGGTCACAAAGAGTCAGACACGACTGAGCGACTTCACTTTCACTTTTCACTTTCATGCACTGGAGAAGGAAATGGCAACCCACTCCAGTGTTCTTGCCTGGAGAATTCCAGGGATGAGGGAGCCTGGTGGGCTGCTGTCTATGGCGTCGCACAGAGTCGGACATGACTGAAGTGACTTAGCAGCAGCAGCAGCAGCAAGAAGAGTTGCTAGTACAAACCAAAGTCGTGACTTTATGAGGTCTGCCCACCGGTCTCCAACCTGAGGGGCCTTTGCTCTGAGGTGAGTGGGCAGGTAGCAGATGGGTGGGAAGAGGGCCAGCCTTGGTTTTAGTAAAGTGATATATACATCATATTCACATTCAGTCTTCCTAAACATGTCATGGTATTGCCGACAAAAAATTACCCCTTAGTGCCAATAACATTCAGTTTCTTTAGCCTTACATTTGAACTTTATTTTGAATCTGTTAGCCTTATTGCCCCCATTTTTCTATTACTTTAGCTGTAGCTCTAGCAAAAATGAACTACCTATTGCTCTGACAAACTCTCTTACTCTCTTATATTTGTGTCCCTATTCTTGTTACTTCTGAGAGAATAGAGCCTCTCCTCTCATGCAAATGACCCATGTCATCTGGAGTTCTACATATCCTTCAAGTCCAGCCTAAATTAACTTTTCCACGAAGCCTTCTTATAATTCAATGTGACTTTATCCTCTTTTGAATCTGCACAGCACTTTCTACTAATCGTATAGTCCACTGTCTTTCTCTCTCTTGTCCTAGAGTTACTGCTCGTTGTTAATATTTCACTCAGATGAACTTTTGGAGGGCAAGAATATTCTTCTTTACAGTACCCTTGTCATTCATGTAAACAACAAAGAGAAGAACAGAAGCTCTAGCATCTAGTCAAGAAATGTTTGTGAACTTGATCAATATATCTTTCCTAGTGGTAGAAGGTTATTTCCTAGAGGTCTTGATCTTTGGATTCCTGATAAAAAAAAACTACAAGATTACTGTTGCTAGGGGGAAGCATCTGTTATGGAAACATTTCTGGAGAAGAGGCTACATTAAGGATGAGATACACTAAATCCACTGGGAGATGAAACTTCAAAGATTCTGGACAATATTTAAAGGAATGCACATTTGAGATTTTTTAAAATATAAGACTTTAAGGGGATGTAATGCTGTCTCCTTCAAAAGGAAAAGCCTGTAGGTGACTAGGGTATGAGGCTTAGGACAGACATACACTGTTACACTTGGAAAATGTCAGGTCTTTCTGGCCCTAGGACAGGCAGAGGCCAGCCAAGGTTGGGTAGGAATCCAGTCCACTCGGAAAACAGGGTTACTTTCCCTGCTTTTCAGGGATTCCTAGACTTTCTGTTTGAAGGGTGACACCAGGGGAAAGAAAAGGAAAAACTTGAGTTGGGTTTAAGCTGGGTGAATGAGTTCATTGCATACTTTTCCTGTGTTGAAATGCTTTTGTTTTGTTTTGTTACTGAGACACAGGAAAATGTCCAAAATGTAAATCTGCAATCTTAAATCACCGAGTAGGCTTGAAATAAAATGATCTTTGATGAGAACTGCCTTGCACAATGCCTAAGACACAGCAATTAATCAACATATTTGAAAAAATGTAGAATAAAGAACTCAGCTATTCACAAACATAAATGATCTCAAAACTAGGGAAAAACACTTAATCTTACAAACTGACTTTCACAACCTGATACCTTCTTCTTGTCACATCATTTCTTTCTCTCTACACTGTAGTGATGCTGGTAACTGCTGAAATTATAAAACACAAAACACATAAATAAACACAAATACTGACTAGGAGAGAGAAGGTAAAGCCAGGGGCCAAAATGACCTCAAATCTGGAGATTTTGTGCCCAGTGAAGAGTGCCTCTCACCTTAATACCCATTTCTTTTAGGATTATGTAACTGATCTCCCTCATGAATTAAAGTAGTTGGTTCTTTGCCTTGAGTACCTTCAGATGCCCAGAGAGGTTGGTATGCAGGGAACGCTTGTCATATTCCTCAGCGGTCCATGAAGGATTCTTTTTTCTTTCTTCCATAGCGTCCTCAAAACTTACATCACCATATAGTGGGTTATTCTTCAAAACTGATGATAAGGATGGTGGGGGGCTCTCTATGGTGATGGTGCCCTTCACACTGGATCCCCTCATGTGCTGAGCAGTAATATTCTTCTTTTCTCTCTGTCAGGAAACACAGTAACAAAGTTTCTCTTACCAAGAGGTTACTGATAATAGGGAAGGAAAATGTGAAATAACTATACCAGAAAGTTTAATGATTCTGCCTGGACCCAGCAGATTAGGACAATGAATGAAGGCAGAATTCTAGGATCTAGTTTGACTTAGGATTCTATCACTGAGTTCTTTCTTTGCATGTGATCGTGTTCAGATTCAGTAATCATTCATTAAAATGCTATTTTCAATGACAGAGAAAGAACAGCATTCCTTAATTCAAACAGTAGAATTCTAAAGAAAGTAACTTTTCCCCAGTTCACTTGCATTGAGATTTAATGACATGTTACCTCTTTCCACTTGTGCATTCTATGACTGAAAAAAATAACATTTAACATTGCTGTATTAATCCAGCAAAGTCAAGATTAAAAGGCATTTTATAGCTACGCTTTGGCTTTCACGAGAACTCCCTCGGGACTCTGATTTTAGACAGCTTGGAGGACTAGACTAACTTAGCATTGCCCTCTTATATGTCGCTATAGACCAGCTGGCCATTGGATAGCTCTAATTCTGACTTTCAGATCTTTAAAAACTTAAAGAAAAATTAAACCATGATATACATGTAGGAAAGTACATATGTTATAATTGTAGAGTTCAATAAATTTTCACATATCAAATAAACCCAAGATACTACCAAAAAATAAACCATACTAGCATACCCCATACTGCCTTCTAATTACTCTTGGTTCCCCTCCCCAAGGATAATCAGTATCTCCAGAATGCCCATCACAGGTCAGTCTGTACTCATTTATATAAATGGATTATACAAAAACAATGTGGTTTTTCTGTGTCTGGTATGACCTTCATATTTTTACTTTGCCTTTTTTTTTCCCTTATGACTACAAAGCTATTATGAAAATAGAAAAATTGCAGATTAAAATGTATTCATTGACCACATAAACTGGAGAAGAAACAGAAAGCATATAGAGTAATGTCTTATTTATCATAGGGCATCAAGGGAAAGGAATTCCACATAAGTTAATTTTCAGAAAACTTAGGTTTGACTCTTAAAAATTAGTGACACATTTCATTATCTTACAGAAATTTTTCAATAAATGTGTCTCACATATTTCAGCCTTCCTAAACAGAGAAGTTTAAGTAGCAATTAATATTTTTCTGAGTTATATTTATAATCATCAGTGAAATGATTCCCTCACTCTATTGGGGTATATAGGGCACATTAAATACATATTTATATAAGTTGTAAACTAATATATGTAGCTTCCTTCTGAAATGGCTGGTACCCCCCCCAAAATAATCTAGATAAAGCCATTCATATTCTCTTTGACCTTAGGTTTCCCTAATTTTCTTAATGCAGACTTTTTTTTAGATAGGTAGAGATCAACTTGGAGGTCTTATCTGACTTTATTAGATTGCTGATCTGTTCAAAATCAATTTATATTCTATAATACTAAAGTTTGCAATGAAATAATAAATCATCTTGACTTAGCATTCATCTTTAAGATGTAGAACTCATGAAAAATGTTTCTGGAACTGAGAAAAAACAATTCGATATAAAATTTAGATAGTTTCAGTTTAGCATAATTCTGACTCAAGTTTTTTGCTTCAAGGCTAGATAGCTACAATCTTCTTTGAAGAGAAATAATCCTTCTGATGTTGAAAAATTGGCTTTGTCTGTTTTCTTGCCTGCCTGACTATTCCTTGAGTTTCCTAAATAAGAAAGCTCTATAGATCAGAAAAATAGTTTTAGGGGTTAAGAAAAAAACACAATACCCTCTATTACAATGTATAAAAACCTTGAGAAACTAATATACAAAAGATAGAAAAAATAATCAGAGCTATTTTTAAAAGAACATTCAAGGTCTTTATTCTAAACAGTATTCTTGAATGTTTGAGGTTTAGAATTTAGTGCCATTTATTTTTGCCCTGTTGGAGAAGGCAATGGCACCCTACCCCAGTACTCTTGCCTGGAAAATCCCATGGACGGAGGAGCCTGGTAGGCTGTAGTCCATGGGGTTGCTAAGAGTCGGACACGACTGAGCGACTACACTCTCACTTTTCACTTTCCTGCATTGGAGAAGGCAATGGCAACCCACTCCAGTGTTCTTGCCTGGAGAATCCCAGGGACAGGGGAGCCTCGTGGCCTGTGTCTATGGGGTCGCACAGAGTCGGACACGACTGAGGTGACTTAGCAGCAGCAGCATTTTTGCACTGTATGACAATTTCATATCTGAAGGACATGTGAAGGGAAAATTAATAGAACAGTTTCATTAAGAATTTTATGGAAGAAAGAGAATATACTAATTGTGGCTCAGGTTCTTATATATTTTGATAAACCAAAAAAGGCTCTTCACAAAAAAAACCAAAGCATGTCTTTGATTTTAATTTTTCACTTTACATTTTACATGGACTGCTGCTGCTGCTGCTAAGTCGCTTCAGTTGTGTCCAACTCCGTGCGACCCCACAGACGGCAGCCCATTGGGCTCTGCCATCCCTGGGATTCTCCAGGCAAGAACACTGGAGTGGGTTGCCATTTCTTTCTCCAATGCATGAAAATGAAAAGTGAAAGTGAAGTCGCTCAGTTGTGTCTGACTCAGCGACCCCATGGACTACAGCCTACTAGGCTCCTCCATCCATAGGAGTTTCCAGGCAAGAGTACTGGAGTGGGATGCCATTGCCTTCTCCGTTACATGGACTACATTTATCAAAAGGAAGCACAATAGTAATTTCATTATTTTAACAATATGGGCTCTAAGATAACTTAAAAAAATACTGTTTAAGGAAATAAGCTTCAAAGCTTACCTAGGCTTTTCTGTATTAACCATTACTTTGTCCATATATCCTTTATACATTTTAATCAACATTTATGCCATTTATGTATAAGTAAACTATCATTTAACAAAAAGAATAAAATAGAAGCCTTTCAACAGACAAACACTGAGAGTATACAATTAATAGGCCAATAAAGAAGGAATTTCTAAAAAATATACTTCAGGAAGAAGAAACCTGATATTAGAATGAAAGGTTAAGATGTATAAGAAGAAATGTTAGGAAAAGCAAAGAAAAAGAACAAAAGGAAAAAAAGCTGATGAATATATACAGAAATCTACGCAAACACTGATTTTATGGTAAAATAGAAATAATAACCACTAATTTGTGAGTTTTAAGATAAGAAAAACCTAAAACTAAACAGTAAAATCTTTAACAGACATATTTGATTGGGAAAGTTCTTTTCTTCTCTTTGGCCACACAGCACGTGGGATCCTCATCCCTTAACCAGGGGTTGAATCCATAGCTCCTGCAGTGGAAGTGTAGACCCTTGGGCCACTTGAGAAGTCCTTAATTATGAAATTTTAAGAAAGAATTTCTCTTAGAGGATGGAGATACTACTTAAAAATAGAGAAAGAAGGTGTAGCTTCTAAATCAGTAGAGCAGAAGAAAAAAGATGACAGAAAGTTAATCTAAAAGATAAGAAACCTGAAACAAAGAATACAGAGGAGAAAATCTTAGGAAACAAAAAAAATTTGAAACAATCATGTTAAATAAATAGATGAAACCCTCTATTTAAATAACAGAGATCATATGAGATTTTTAAAATACTTAAAATACAAGAACTCAGAAAAAATGATAGTGAAAGTATGTAAAAATATATAGCAGGCAAATATAAACAAAGAAGAGCTGGTGGTGTGATTGGTTAAATACTCACCAATTTTGTTTTCTGAGCACAAGGCATGAACGCCTTCCTCAGGCTGTTTGACGTTAAACTGGGCCCACTCTTTCTAGTAGTTGATGTGGGGTCAAAAGTAACAGAGATCATTTCCAGGCCGAGCCCCTGAACTCTCCAACAAGATTTCTGGCTCACCTGTCCTCACTTCCCATTTTCTATTGTATCACTGTAAGCAAGGATTCTGAAGTGGCAGAGCTATGTAAGATGAAAGAGCTTCAAGCCCTGGGATACTGCTTAGAAAAGAGCTGCCCAATCCCTGCACCACCACCCCCCGCCCCCGCCAACCTATCTGTCCTTTCTCAGACTTTCCGTGCACAAGAACGTTTTTCTTCTTTTTAGTTATTGATATTTTGTCATCATAGTGTGGCTTAGCCTACATTTCCCTTAGTACAGAAAGTGATAGCTTGAAATTCTACAACTGTTGGCATTGGCTTAGCAGTTAAGAGAGGGATGAGAGGAGTATCAGAAGCTGGATGGATGGCTATTCATAGCAAACAGCGAGAAATCTTTGGTGTGTTATCTGTGGTCATTTGGAATCGAATCCCCTGTAGCTCTATGAGGGATAAGTAATACATATACAAGGATCACAGCATTGCTGTATTATAAGAAAGAGATGAAATGATAGAAAGAACTGAATCATTTGCAAAAAAAAAAGGAAACTATGGAAATTTGATCCCTTCTATTGTTAAAAATCTGACTGTTTATAGACTCCAAACACTAATTGAGGCAAAAAAAAAAAAAAACCCATTTAAATTTCCTAGTAGAATGAAGTGACTCAGGATTAAAAGTCATGTTAGGATGTGGTTTCATATTACTCCTGACTGTCTCCAGGCATTTGTCATTGAGTCAAAGGACGGAGAAATGGAGGCAGAAAAGCAAACCGTTAAAGCCTATTTGAGATCAACGCCTTCAAAGAACTTAAGATGTATTTATTGACATATAGAAGTGACCACAAAAAAATAGATATGATTGCATTAATAAATAGCTCACACTAAGTTTTATAAGAAATGTTTCACCAGAGAAACCACAAGCCTAGACCTAACAGTTTTTAAGATTGTTAAAAATTACAGACAAAACCAACAAAACAACAGTAACCCTATGCCTCCAAACATGGATGTATTAATGGATTAATAGGAGTGAATGCTGAAGCCTCTATAGCCTTGAGGGGGGCCCGCTCTGATATGGCAAAAGACTTTGATGAATAAGGGAATGCTTCCTAGTGCGTTGGACCAGGAACTCTAGAGAACAGTGCCCCAGGAGAGCTTCTAAAGTGGAGAGTCCTGGCCTAATCCATCTTCCCTACCATCACGGAAGGAGGGCCACACAAACTATTCCCAGCAGAATCTCAGAATTACTTTGGAGCAGTGTCTGTGTGCTTTCATTTTTCCCATTCAGGAAGGAAGAATTACTGCAGCGATTGCATGTCTCGTGCAGCAAAGATTATAGGACTGTTCCGACGGGGCGCTGGATAAACATAGTGACTGCCTCTGGTGAGGGATGAATGTTGGTCAGATTAAATCTAAGAATACAGTCACCATGCAATAATAAAGACAGGAGAGATCAATAAATAGTAGAAGAAAAGTAACCCATATATACGATGGAATGAATCAATGATATTGAAAGCTATGTCTTTTTGAAAAGGTTCAGTTCAGTTTAGTCGCTCAGTCGTGTCTGGCTCTTTGTGACCTCATGGACTGTAGCATATCATGTTCACAAACTGGAAAAATCAAGAGCATAAAGATTTCCATTTTCCCCAATGTGGTCTATATGTACAATGTAATTCCTAATGGGGTACTTTGTTTGTATTTCACATGTGAGCCCACAGACAACTTTTCCTAGAAAGTTGCTCCCCACTGGTCATGATAAGTCTGTTTTACAAATTACTAAATGGTTACCTTTATGAAACACAGATTTGATCATGTGATTCTCTTGCTTAAAATTTTTCATCAGCCCCTCCAAACTTTCAGGATAAAATTTGAAATCTCATGCAACACCCATCAAGCCTTCCCAGTCTGACCCAGACCTCTCTTGGAACCTCTTCTTCTGCCTTCCCCTCCAAGTAACCAGGGCTCTGGATTCTGTTTTACAAATTACTAAATGGTTACCTTTATGAAACACAGATTTGATCATGATTCTCTTGCTTAAAATTTTTCATCAACCCCTCCAAACTTTCAGGATAAATTTGAAATCTCATGCAACACTCATCAAGCCTTCCCAGTCTGACCCAGACCTCTCTTGGAACCTCTTCTTCTGCCTTCCCCTCCAAGTAACCAGGGCTCTGGAGTCCCACATGTGCTCCCGTGACACACTGTGCTTGAATAAGGCTTCAGTGCCAGAGGCCTTTGGTCTCATTGAGGAGCAGTGATGGGACAAAGCGGGTGATGCTTCTGGCAGCATTATCATCCAACAGTGAATTGCTGACCCCACTGGAGATTTTGTAAACTACATACATTTAGCATAACTTGATAAAATCATGTCCTGATAAATGCAAGTAAAATCCTGAGCAACTCAATGATGCTCTTTAATCTACTTCCTAGACGATAATTTATGTACCTCAAAAGTCCGACAACATTTTGCCCAAATATAAGCTTATACGGGCTGCTCTTATTGAAATAGGATATGGAATACTTGAATTAGAGACAGTTCTGGAGAAGACATGACATGTGTGTTCACATACAAATTATGAAATATAGTTATAATACACAAAAGCAAAGCTGAGGGAGAAAGAAGAAATATTAGAATTTAAAGGGAAAAGAGAACTATAAGACTGAAAAAAAAAAAAAAGTGAGGAAAGGTGATTAGGAAATACACTCAGGAAATGACTTTGTCTAGAAACCAAGGGATGGAGAAGGAAATGGCAGCCCACTCCAGTGTTCTTGCCTGGAGAATCCCAAGGACGGGGGAGCCTGGTGGGCTGCCGTCTCTGGGGTCGCATAGAGTCGGACACGACTGAAGCGACTTAGCAGCAGCAGCAGCAGCAGCAGCAACCAAGGGAAGAGCAACCTCCTTACCTTTGATCTTCTGCTCTAGTTCATAGGTTAGTACAGAAATCCCCTGGGTTCTCAAACAGACATCATAAAAGTCAGGAAAAGATATAACAAATAGATTAGTCTGGAAAGATTCTGAAGTCTAACTGCTAATCAGAAGAAAAATCCCACTACAATATCTGAAAAAATATATTTTATCATTTATACCAAAAGAAAAGGAATTTTTTTTTTTACCTTCCTCTATAAAGGGATTGGCAGAAATATTTGGAATATAATTCCAAATGCCTTCATCAGATACGTGCCCCCAATTATTTCAACAACCAGAAATACTAGATTTTGGCAAAAGTTTGTTCATTGCATTGAGAAGAACTTTATCAAGAAGGCTTCTTTATTTCTCTAGTGAAAGAATTAAAGAAAAAAGTATAAATCTAGTTAAATCAAGAAGTACCTGCTTGTACTCTTTACCTGCAGATACAGGTGACCTGTGTATGCATGTTCACAAAGGGAATGAGCAGTGTCCTGAGATGCTGGTGTGCCTGGGGACATCCTTGCTTACTTTCCGATATGCATGGTATTGCTTCTGCTCATGTAAAATGGCTTAGAAAATTGCCTCTGAAGGTAGAATGAGAATTTCAAAAGAGCATAAAATATAAATCATGAATATAAATACACTACTTTTTTTTTCCCTCTTGGTACACTGAGCAGCATGTGAGATCTTAGTTCCCTAAGCTGGCTCCTCCTGCAGGGGAAGCAAAGTCTTAACCATTGGACTGCCAGGGAAGTCCCTAGAAGGTCTCCTGTTTCAACTGTTTGGTTACTACCAGTGTTGACGGCAATGTTTGTAGGTTAAGTCCTTTGACATTTCTTGACGTAGGCTTAATTCTAAATACTATGTACCTGGAGTGGGGGACGGACGATGAGCCAAAAAGGTAAGCTAACACAACTCTGAAATTTGCATGGATTTCATGGAAGTATATAATCTAACTGCTTGATGTGGCCACAGAGCTTGATAGAAGTACTAACTACACCCTCTAACATGCACACACACACACCCCTCCATCCACGGTATATATCAAAGAATGCAAGTGGTCTTATCTGCTATTCCAAATTCTAATGATAGGCTAATTTAAACACATTTGGGGATACCATTAATAGCAAGTGATGACATGATACCCATTTCTTATTCTCTTAAAGGAAACTCTGTCAGTTGTTTTTATCTTATTTGCTCTCACTTTTAAGGAACTACGTAAAATGAATACTAATTTTGCAAGTGGAAATACTAAAGCATGGACTGAATAAGGGCCATAATTGATGCCTCTCAAACTGGTTTATTGTGGATTTGAGACAAGAAACCAAGTTTCAAATCTCTTTATTCAATGTTCTTCAACTGGCTTAATGTCTCCCCACAGAGTGAGACATTAAGCCAACAAGGTGAGGGTTTTAAATTAAGAAGTACTTAACAGCTGCCTGCCACCTCTCACACCCCTAGTACTTAGTCCACCTGGTATATTCAGTGCCCTTATTCCAGGTATCACCATAATGACTTACAACTTTCATACATTCTTTTCTCTTAGATTTTTTTTTTTTTTTTTTTTTTCCCAATGAATAGTACCACTCTTGGATTTTTAAGATCCAACCAAGGAGAGAAGCATTATTTATTAACATATTGCAATCTAAAGTAGCAAATATAATTGTTTTTACTCATTTAAGCCACATTTACCCAACTAACTAAATTTGTAATTGATTTACTTCTTCCCTCCAAGCATTATTTAGTAGCGTATTGGCCTTTATTCGGGCATTAGACATTTCTTTTTAGGGTAAAGTTATAACTAAATCAAGTTTATTTATAGTTTACGATTACCAATGACACATTCAAAGACATATGAAACAGATTTTTACATCCTTGGTTTGCCCTGTAAAACTATTTCTATACCTCAGGGCCTGTTGGGAAAAAAATGCCCTTTAAAATCCGCATTTAATTCAGGTTTAGGAACAATATTCAACGGAGCTTTAAACAGTGAAGTTATAGATGAAGGAAACAGGTCAATTCCAGTACTAAACAAAAGATGTTAGATCGGTGTGTTCCAACCTCAAAGGAATTTATTGGATATGTTTTCTTAGACTAAACTTCATAGCACAGGAGGGCCAAGGTATTCTAAGCTGACTTTTCAATTATTTTAGTTCATGATATAAACAGTAAGAAAGACAAAGGAGGAATTTCATTGCATTTAACTTAAGCTAAGCAAAACACACAAAAAGCAGCCATCAAAAAGTGTGTGTGGCTAGGTTTTGAAAATTACAAAAGGGAAGGATGTAAAATTTTTTAAAAAGTCAGTTGTCATAACAGGCTTACAATGGAAATGAATTAAAACCCTCATAGGTGGAGGAAACACATAACTATTCAAGTGTACTTGATTCTGAATGATCTCATGATAAAGGTCCCGAGAAGCCCACAAACACACCACAAAGGAGTCACTTTACACCAGGACTCATGAGTAGCAACTGTTTCTTAAAAGAAAACAAATTTCTGTTCAGGGAATTTGAACCACTCCAAAGGATTTAATGATTTGCAGGGGTTTGTAGGTCATTCACATCTGTTCTGAAATGAAATGCTTCTTCCTGTTTCTAAATTGACTAACCCTTAACCCCGTTAGCCCTCATGTCTTAAAACAAAGATTATTCCTAATTCATGAGCTGCGCAACACTCAAGGCCTTTATGTTTCTTTCAGCACATGGAAGTCATCAGTTGTATCCTTCTCTTGTGGTTAGCAAAAAAGAAGGAAGATGCAGAAGAGAGCAAGAAATGAAGTCTGGGTTTGAAGATTGCTTGTTAAGTCTTGTCTACATGGATACCTGCCGAAACAAAGAGCCTCTACAATAACAGCCAGCACCTTTCTCAGGTAGAGAGTTCCCTCTATTTTCTTTCTTTCCATCATTAGGTTTCCATTGTTTCACTGTTTGAGTTTCTTCCCCATGAGATGAAAGAGAGTCAGTCTAAATGAGGTGGAAGCAAGACTCAGTTGTCTTAGAGGCCATGTGTGAGCCCACAGTGTACTCTTCGGATGCTTTATGCCTAGACTACAGCAGAAGACGGAGGTGGGGTTCCATCCAGAGCCTTATCTGCAAATGTAGTAATTGATCTGAAAACATCTGAAGGGAAGGCTAGGCAAAAATCTAAAAAGAAGACAGTATGAGAAGCTGGGGCATGAAGGAAAACGAATGGTTGGGATAGTTCATGGAGTTGATCAAGTGATCAGAGAAAGTCTCCTTCCCTTGATGAAGAGAGAAAGCCCCTTTCTATGGCAAGAGTGAGCAGCTACCCTGTACTCTGTTGCCTGTAGCTTTTTTGCACAAATGAGGAAGTGGCAGATGCTGAGAAGGCAGCAAGCCCCCATCCACATGTATATGTGTTCCCACACCTTACCTGTGCGTAGACAAGGTTTTGCCAGTGTTGTGCAGCAGGGTAATTCCCTCCCGGAAACCTCACCAGGCTGGCCTGGAGAAGGGCTGAGTTCCTCATTAAAGACTTCACATCGAGCTGCAGGAACTTGTCAGGATGGTTGTTATTTGGCAAAACAGAGAGATCCATGCCTCCCTGCATCTACAGTGGAAAACAGAGGTGAGTGAGGCTGCTGCTCTGAGTGGTCCATTATTAATGAGCCTGAGGGTGCCCGCCTGGCGTGTGAAACCACGGCTGTGGGCTGTGCTCAGAAACCACTCTCGAAATGACATATCAACACAGGGAACAGTGGAGCACCCTGACTTACCCTTCACACCACACACACACACACACACACATACACACACACACAAACCCCTCGGATGCTCGAATGGAACAGCTGTGCCCATACTTATTCAACTGTAAAGGATGAATGAAGATGTGTCTTCATACAGAAATAACAGCTTAAGAGGAAGTACTCTTTGGATCAAGGCTACCAGAATTTCAGGGTCCCAGGCCATAATTTGGAGCACATGCTACAGTCACCTGTTGAGAGACATTAGTTGATAATTCTCTTTGAACGCTGCCGAGCTGACCCGGCTGGCTTGGCCTTGTCTCCGCAGCCTCACATGTGATATGCAGGATCTTGTTTCTTCTCATGTTTTGACTCCCAGAGTCTCAGGGTCATGTGGAAACCTAACCGTGTTTAGGTTGTCAGCCTCAGCTTGAGGGGGAAAGAGCAAGAATTTGCTTGATCGTTTGCTACAGTAATTTAGTGCCCCAGACTACTGCCTTGGTCGGTTCGCTCTCTGAGGTCTCTTTGACTCTGCTCTTAGCTGTTCACAAAGCGGATTTGGAAAGGGAGGAGAATATGGCGGATGGGTTTGGATGTCCTGCATTCCTCAGTGAACCCATCTGCCGTTCAGTGAGCCAAGGCGGGAGTGAGGTTATGGAGAGTATCACAAGCCAGGAAGTTATGATGACTTTAAGGTAGATAAGCTCTCTCATTACAAGCCACTCTGTCTCTGGCAAACCATACTTCTCACCAGGAAAATATGGATTTTCATCTAGAGAAAGAGAAGGCAAAGGATAGACACATCAGCAGTGTTTAAAAGACACAGCCTGTTATGTTTGTGCCCTAGATGCAAACCCATCTGATTCAGCAGGAAGGATTTTCTTACAAAGCTAATGGGGTTACATGTGGAATATATCAGCACCAGATTTCAGAAGAGTGCCCTATGGCTTATTAGACTCAGCGGCCAGGATGTTCTCGAATCAAGCAGACGCTAGAGAGTACTTCCCTTCTTTATAGCAATAAACATGAGGGTATTGAAAAAAATAATGTGTCCTACTGATAGCTGTAAACTAGATTAAACAACCAGTGTTTCCGCAATAATTTTTGGACCCAAACTCTATCACTGTCTTACAATACTTAAAATATTTGTTTGAGTTGTTGTTGTTGTTTTTTTAATCAGTACACTTACCAGAGAAAGTAAGAAGGACTTCATATGACAGCTGATAACAAAAGAGTTAAATCACCCGTGTTTGAAGAATCAAGTGTGTTATGTGTATGTACATGTCCTTGGTACTCTCTGCACTTTTCCGGCTGCTGCCAGAACACATCTAATGAACAAATATTTCTCAGGCTGTTTGCTTTTCCTAAAAGATTCTTTGGGGAATAACACACATCTTCAAGAAGAACCTTACTTCTCTTTGGCTCTCTACATTGGCAAGTGGAGACACAAAACCCAGATCCAAATATATTTGATTAGATCCTTTCCTTAGCCAAAGTATGAGGTAGGTGAAATGAGCCATCAGTTTTCCTTAGGCGCCCTTCCTTTCAGATTCCTCCACTGTGCTCTAGATGCTCAGAAGTTCGTATACTATCTCCTTCCTTTTATAAGTCCAGTTTCAGACTGCCCGTCTTCTCCCACCATCCTTTGTCTACCCTCACTCCTAAACCATCAGTTCTTATTTTTCACTGTTATCCCTATGGGTAGCCTACATGACTGACAATCAGAAAATCACGTTTTCTCCTCCCTCTTCTGCTACAGGTCAAGCCCCACTCTCGTCCCACCCCTAAATCGTGCCTCTGTTGAGGCCAGTCCTTCTGCCTAGAATCATTTCTTCCCAACCCTGGATATTGACCACTTCCTAATCATACTTCACGGGCCATGGCCGACACCCAGCCTTTCACAGAAACTTCACATTTTCTCTAGTAAGAGAAATGATTTTTCCTTCCTTTGAAATTTCAGAGTGATCTGTTTATCCTCTTATTATCTTTTGTTTGATAATATATTTCTCTCTTTTTGTTTATGAGCCGCTTTACTGGATACATCATGAAAGAGCAGCCTTATTGGATGCTTCCATCCTCACATGAGTCATGTCTGAAGAACCTCAGAAAGCCCTTTGCTCAATAAATAATGGTGGCTGTTACCTCTTTGAGAGCCCTAGAAAGGGCTCTCCTCTGACTGGAAATTGATAATGCAATTAAATTTGATTAAAAAATGGCTTAGTGCTCTGCTTTTCAATCAATCATGCCCAGTGAAAAAAGGATCCTGCTGCTAAATATATTTATGACATACTCCATATTCTCTTCTGGTAGTTAATAATGCGCAGACTCGCACAGAAGACTGAGAATTTCCACTTCATTAATGCTTGCTTGCTAAGTCACTTCAGTCATGTCCGACTCGGTGCAACCCCATAGACAGCAGCTCCCCAGACTCCCCATCCCTGGGATTCTCCAGGCAAGGACACTGGAGGGGGTCCCATTCCTTCTCCAATGTGTGAAAATGAAAAGTGAAAGTGAAACTACTCAGTCGTGTCCAACTCTTAGTGACCCCATGGACTGCAGCCTACCAGGCTCCTCTATCCATGGGATTTTCCAGGCAAGAGTACTGGAGTGGGGTGCCATTTCCTTCTCCAATGCATGAAAGTGAAAAGTGAAAGTGAAGTCACTCAGTCGTGTCCAACTCTTTGCGACCCCATGGACTGCAGCCCACCAGGCTCCTCCATCCATGGGATTTTCCAGGCAAGAGTACTGCAGTGGGCTGCCATTGCCTTCTCCGTCATTAATGCTAGCATTTGCCAAATTTATTTAATCACATAACACCCATTTCATTGTTCTCCTTTCAACACTACAAAAAATTGACCTGAGAATGATTGAATAAATACTGTCTTAGGGGTTCTATTTCTTCACTGTCACTAACACCTTCATTCTCGAGGAACAGAGTATAAATAAATATAAGTAGTCATACTGTAGGAATAATCTGGTAGAGATCTGGATATCTGGGCCTTCTCGACTCTTACCATACACCTAATCATTTGTTCTCTTTCTTTAAAACAAATGTTCATAAAAGCATCATTTCTCCTTGGATTTGGGCCTAGAAATCTTTTGAAACATGAGAATGATAAAAATAGAATTAAATGCGGTTCACTAGGCCAAACTATCTAAATACTAATTAAGCATATTCTTTTTTTCTTCTCCTCATCCTTCGTCAGTCCCTTCCTTTCTTATGCCAAACCAACTGAAATACCCGGAAATGTTTCCACTGGAAAAGTCTGGACAATATTCAGATGAACAGTGTGGTTCATAAAATTATCTAACTTTGAAAATTAGTTGGATAGTTTTGATTAGAAAGAAAGCCTGTGATTAGATTATAAATCCTTCTGCATCTACCATATAACATTTTCAAAACTGATGAATAAGGGAGGCAGTCAGGTTACCTGAGTGCACAGAAGCAGAAGTCAGAGTGTCTCTGTGACATGCAACTAACCTGTGCTCTTGGGCAAGTTGCTGAGTCTCTCTGGGTCTCAGTATCCTCAGCTACAATGTGAAGGTATTAATGGTTCCTTACAAGGGTGCATGGCAACCCACTCCAGAGTTCTTGCCTGGGGACGGGGGAGCTGGGTGGGCTGCCGTCTATGGGGTCGTACAGAGTCGGACACGAGTGGAGCGACTTAACAGCAGCAGCACAAGGGTGCTGTGAGGTTTAATAGGTATAGTGGTTAAGAGAACCCTTAGCATATATTAAGTGCTTAAAAAAGGCTCTCTGCTATTTTAAGAGAGCATAAGAAATGGATTTTCATTTCAATCATCTCTGATATAAAGCAAAATGGGGGAAGATAAAATAAATTTGAAGTCATCGTGCGTGTGTGCTAAGTCACTTCAGTCACGTCTGACTCTTTGCAACCCTTTGGATTGTAGCCTGCCAGGCTCCTTTGTCCATGGGATTTTCCAGGCAAGAGTACTGGAGAGGGTTCCCACGCCCTTCTCCAGGGGATCTTCCCAAGTCAGGGATCAAACCTGTGTCTCTTATGTCTCTTGCACTGGCAAGTAGGTTCTTTACCGCTAGCTCCACCTGGGAAAACCTGAAGTTCTATTGTCCATAGTTAAAAAGCAAACTTTATTGGGATAGACATGCACACACTACTGTATTTAAAATAGATAACCAACAAGGATCTACTATAAAAAATATTCTTAAAAAATCATCCAAAAGGCCAACTTCATTTTCCAGAATCCCCTTCTTTCTGTGAGTCAGGGTTAGAAGTGGCTGAAAGAGAAACTGGCATGAGATTTGGAAGGCAAAATGGAAGCAGCATCCATTCATCTGAAATTCTTTTTGCAATCCGATACAGTGACAGAGGCAGAGGCAGGTTCTAGATTGCCTTTGCTCTCCTGAGTTCCACATCCATTTCTTATTTCTAACTGTAGGCCCTGATGACCATCAGGAAATAGATCCACTACCCAATATCTGGCTGTGGTCCTACAAAGGAAGAAGCTAATAGAGGCAACAGCATCTCACAGACGTCTTTACAAACCACTGCTTCATAGTTACACTTACCTAGTTGTGCCTGGCTGCTCAGACTGGTTGGTGACTGCTCTGATCCTTCAATGCCTCTTACGGACCTTCACTTCCCCAGCTCTTCTTGCAGCTGTATGAGTTCAAATCTGTCATCCACTAACACAGGTTTGCTGATTGAACCCTGGAAACTATCAGTACGAGAAGTGCTTTCAAGGAACAGAATTTTACAAGTGAATCCTGGAGTTAGTTCTCTGATATGACTAGACTTGAAGGCATTAATGACAAGTAGTAAGTGGGACCCTGGTCATTCAGGGCAGAATGGTTATATAAACTCTCACTGATAGTTACCTGGAGTGAAGTACCTAGAGAAAGCAAGGTTCTGGGTTACGAATTACCTGCTGCAATAAAAAATTTTCATAGAAACGAACAGAATAAGGACTTTGGGGTTGGATTCACTGCTTCTAACTCAGGTGGAGAACATAGAGAAAGAGAGATGCCTGGGGTTTTACATTCACAGCTCAAGGTCTAAGTTGGGAACCAGAAAGCTTTTATGACTGCCTTGAAATAAAACCTTTTAAACTATACTGCTGATGTCCTACCACCTGTGATATCTTCTAAATCTATATTCAGATTCAAGTCCTGGAAGATCCAGAACCAGATGAAAAGAATGACTCTAAGGTGTTAACATACAGGTCAAAGGAATTGCAGGATTTCACCAATTCACATTAACTGAAACCCAAGATATATGTATAGGAATGTTTTTAATGATATAAATTAGGGTAAAAGGAATACAATATTCTATTAGTTGCTTTTAATATGGGTTCACTAAGCTGAGATTCTGGATTCAAATTGTTAGTTCATAAGTCTGGGAGTAACTCTAACAATAAGACTGAAAACTGGACCCAATGGTAGTCTACACTGAATGAAACTGAGATACTAAAACTTCCTTGTAGTAAAGGGGAAAGTATATATGAATTTAGAGAGATTAAAAAAAAAAAAAAAACAACCACATAGATGTGGTCCAAAGGGTATTTCCTTCACTAGGACTTAAAAAATACATTGGTGAAGGTAGTACTGGATCCTTAAAGAACTTCATAGTAGCTGTTCTCTGTAAACCAGAAAGGACATTGGGAAATGCTGCCACAGAACAGAGCTTCTTGAATTTAATGAGGATGATGGAATTCTACAAGGGCATTTAAATTCCAGGGACCAGATAGGTATGGTTTAAGGGGCAAGCAGAGTCAAAAGGGTAAAGGTAAAGTTTGACCTACAAAGATTTTTGGCATTGGTTAATTGATTACGGAGGCCAGAGTACTGAAAGAGGTGAGCATGCTACTAAAGTCCTACTTGACTTGTACAAGCATTTAATCTCTAGACTTGATGAAAATAACTATGACCTGAATCACCATACCAGGGAATTCCTTTTCCTTGATCCATTCCATGTGACAGCAGGTTCACAGACCCAGAACTTTCTGAAGGAGGCTATATCTTTTAGAGGAAGGATGCTGCTGCAAATTCTCCAAAATTCATACTGTAAATCTAACTTCTAGTCTTCCCTGATGGGATGCGTGTAATGGAAAGAGGGAAATAATCAGACTTTTTGATGACATGTAGATTACTGACTCTGAATCGATACTAACTGCTGGTGACCTGAATTGCCACTGAAGTCCCACAGTCAGAGCAAGAGTCTATGGAAGTCCAACATTTTAATTAAGCTTTGGCTTAAATCTGTATCATACTGAATCAGAGTCCCTAAACCTATCCGACAGTTATTTTCCTAACTCTTAAAGGTACATTTGGAGGAGAAATACTCAGAAACTGGCAGAATTTCTGCTTTACTGGTTAACTCCATGATCTGTAGAATGAGAGCTTTTATGGTAGTAACGGCACTGTCAGTCCTAGAACTGGCCCTTACATACCAAAATTAGAAACAAAATCAATGGGTGTTCATGAAGAGATGAGAATAACTTCTACCAAAGAGGATCTGAAGGATGCAGGCATGATAAATTCATTAATTCATTCTTTCACTCTTTCTGCCTATTGTCCTTACAGAAGATCGATGGATTTTAGAGAATTACACCGGATTATCACAAATTTAAACAGATGGGCGAGGGAAAAATTACACAGGAAGAGCAGACATTCTCAATTCCACCCCTTGATTCTTGAATTCATAAATCTAGATAGAAATATCACCATGTATAGGTTGATGAATCAGACCATACATAACAACTCAGAGGAATCACACCATATACAACATATCAGAGGCCCCCGAAAATGCTTTCCACTCAGCTGGTGCCAGAACAAAATATTAAAAAAAGAAGAAGGCCTGCATCATCCTGTTAGGCCATCTGCTTCAAGGTGATGCCGAACATGGCAGTACCAGAGTTACATGGGCGTGAATCTACTGCCACAGTGTTTAGTGTAATATGAATTCTCCGAACAGAAACCATTCTGTATGGAATACCCTAACCATGAGCAAGGCATTTGATAAGTTCACAGACGGTGTTTTGGCAGAAACTCTGCAGGCTGGGGAGGCAAATCCATACTGAAGGTAAGTGGCTATTTCTGTGAGAACAAATCACTGCTTGTTTGGTGATTAAAGTGAACTAATGTAATCTTACTACAATCAAGGCAGTGTGCTAGTCCTGCCATAGAATGGTGCCACGTTGGGGAATAATATTTTCTCTGCCATTGTTAGGCTGAGCCCTTGCGATGGCTGTAGCTGGAGGGGGTCTTGGTGAGCGGAAGGTCATGTTACTGAACCCATGCATAATCTCTAGTCCTGCCACTACTGTCTCTGTTCCTGGGCTCATGGGCAAGGACAAAGGTGGCTAATGAAAGAGACTGGCCAGTATACACAGAACTTGTCAACTTGTCCAACTGGTGATTAAGTCCTGCCTCCTGATAGTGCTCTTTGGTGAGGAGTCAAATGGAATGTAAGTTATTCACATACCTTTTCTTCAAAATTTCTTCATCACCAATTATCAAACCATGCTCCTTCCAATTCCTTGTCAGTCCTGCAAAACATCTGGATTGCAGTAAGATTACACGAGATCACTTTAATCACCAAACAGGCAGTGGACTATTTTCACAGAAATAGCCACTTACCCTGAATATGGATGTGTATCGCCAGCCTGCAGAGCTTCTGCAAAATACCATCCATGAACTTACCAAAAGCCTCATTCACTATTAGGGTGTTCCATATGAGATATTGTTTCTTTTCAGGGAATTCATATCACAGTGAACAGTGTGGCAGTGGACTGATGTTCTCTGAAATCTCCAGTATTAATTACCACGTCCCCCATCACCCTGAACAAATGGCCTGACAGAATGATGCAACAATGCCCTTTCTTCCCCAAGTATTCAATTCTGGCATCAGCTGGGTGAAGACATTTTGGAGGTTCTCCAAGACGTTGTGTAGGGTCTAATTCATCGATCAGTAAATGGTGACATTTCTGCACCAATTCATGGATCCAGGAATCAAGGGATGGGTTAAGAATATTTTCTCTTACTATGTAAGTTTTCCCTCTCCCATTCCCCTACTATCTTCCATAAGATGTGTTGAAATTGACTGATTTTATATCTCAGCAATTAAACTAAAGGATACCCACAGTAAGGGACAATCTAGAAACAAACTGTACCTTATATGAAAATGAAGGTGAAAATATTAATAAGGGAAGTCTTAAGAACTATGAGGATTTTGAGGCTTTATTCTGCTTGCAATCTATCAAGTCAGCCTGCCACACTTTTCAGGGCAGAAGACATAAAACTCCTGGGTTAGAGACAAAGAACTTTATTACTTACAGCAACAGCAGTAGCCAGAGAATCAGCATTTCTTGCACCAGTTCCCTGAGCCCCACTTCCCACAGGATGACATGAAGAGGGCCAGGCAGTACCTGCACATTCAGTGAACTGTGTTACAGGAGAGAGATCCCAATTCTAGGGAACTTGGAACTTTCATAATGAGAAATAAGCATGTTTGCCCTTTGCTCCAAAAAAGACACTATCTTTACCTTCCAAGGCTGTTCATTACACAAACATCCTTTAGAAGATAGTCCAGAACAAAAGCAGACAGTGCCAAGACATGTGGAAATGTGAGAGACTCATGAAGAACTGCCTCCCAACAGGAAGTTTCACATATTTTATTGAAAAATCTAAGAAATCATGTGAATCATGTACAATATTTTCTCACAAGAAAACCTTAAACTGGTTTTTAAACGTTTCACAGAATTGTAAAACTTTTTAATTTTTAAAAAGAAAAACACAATGAAACTACCACAGTATTATAAGTTTTTTGTTTTTCCTTGTTCCTAGAGAAAAGGCTGAAAAACAGTAAATCTTCTTATTATGATTTGTGAGGCTAAGTACTATACTCTAATAAATCTGCTAAAAAGATACAAGGAAATGGGTGGATCAACACTTTCTTTGTTCAAAATATTTTAAAAAGCTAAAATATAATGACAACATGTTAAAATAATACACATTTTTGTAGGATGTTACCATTTCTATAACGGTTTCTCTACACTATATCAACAGTGCAATGGTGATTCAGTGTAAATCATTACAGTGTTTCATTGTTACAATACTTGTGTTCAAGTACATGTTCATGAACATGATCAAAGTCTCTATTCAGACTTTTCTTTTCCATTATTAAAATAAGGTTATAATTACAGTAGAATTTTTCCTATGGATATCTCTAAATCTGAACCCAATGCATAATACATTCTCTAAAAACCTGTTCAACACTATGAGGTTTGTTATGCTTACACATCTCCTGCAGATTACAGAAAATGGGCAAATTCTGCATCAGGATACCAAAGGAAAAAAAAAATGATATCTCTCCATATATAACTAAACTATTAGGCTAAATTAGTATATATTCTGGATAACTCAATGGTATTGTCAGGGAGAGAGTAGCACCTTAGAGACAGCCCTAACTTAAAAAAAATTGTTAAAAATTTTTTTTAAAGTCTAAAGATCTTGATTGGTTTTTGTTTTTCCCTTTTTAGTTTTATTCTGGAAACTGGATCTGACTTATTTATATAAAATTATTTATGAAGCCATATAGTATAAATCAAAATGTTTGTAGAACCAAAGCAAACACCATATTGGATGTTTGGCAGGCAAAAAAAATAAATTAATTAATTTGATTAAATTATATGTAATCTGATAATATTTGGTCTGAAAAACATGCTAGAGTGTGTGTTTATAAATAATGTAATTGCAAAGAGCTGTTAGCCAGCCATCCTGCTAGAGGTCAACTCTTCTGCTGCAGCTTTTGGGCATAGAAGTCCCTGCATGTCTCACAGCAGCGCTGATACCACCGCATGTCCTGACAGAGGTTCTTCTCACGTATCACCCGGCAGTACACAGGCCACTGATCTCCCAGGCACTTGAAAGTCAGAGCAGCTGTGAAACAAAACACAGGGAACTTAATACATGCAGATAAACTAGGTGTCCTGAGTAGAAACAAACAGCAATCATTTAAGTGGGGGGATTTTGTACACTCATGTTGACTCATATACATGACCTTCCAGAACATAAAAGACAGAGATAAACAAACACGCACACACACACTCTATAATAAAGGAGTATAGTGAATGAATACTGGTCTTACTCATGAGTTTTTATAGACTTATTAAAAATAGATTTCCCAAAGCCAATGAGTGTACTGCAAATGACTTTTAAGTTTCCATTTCATGACTTCTATTTAATCTTCTTTTGGATTTTTAGTTGAGAAGATTGAAAAGAAAAATGAATGTGTTCAATATGTTCACCATTATGAGAATACAAATTAATAAGTGCTATTATGGATGAACTTGCAAAGAAACAGCAAAACAAAAATCTGCTTATGCTTATTTCACATTCCTGGTTTCCTAGACAGCAGACATGTCTAGCTGTGATATCTAAGAGTCACAATTTCAGGCATCCTTAAAATCAAGGCTGATTAACAAAAGTGACTAAAATTTACAGTAATGAAGTGTTTGAAATGAGTTCTTGGTATAAAAAATTCAGTGAGGTAAATTCGGCCCCAGTTTTTCCGAAGAAATAGTGTGTTCTGGCATGTGTAATAAACGACAGTCTGCTGCAACTGTTTCTTTTGCCACTATTCTAATGTGATTCATTATTTTACATTTAAAAACCTTAGATTTTCCAACCACTGTGCTTCTATGTTTGGGGATGTCCTTCAAGAAAAAATAAACAGAGAAAATGGAGTTTTAATTTAATTCTTCTTTTAACTCATTATTTTATGCCACATTTTATGTCAAGAAGGACTCCAAATAATTGTTGGAGAAAGGGATTATGTTGCTTTTGAATACAAGGATTTATCACATCTGCTCTAGGATTGCTTAACTTCTTGTCTTAACTAGTTTTAATTCTACTTGAACTGATTATTTCTTAGAAATGTTAATTATTTGGCTTAAAAAAGACAATTTTTATATTTCCATGAAGAACCAAACTTTTCCATTTGATTGAAACTTATGCTTGAAGAAGTATCTATGACAATTTAGCTCTTTGAATTTTGGCAGTATTATTCTGTATGATTAAACTGATCCTCTGGAGATTATACATATAAATTAAAACTGAAGGTGTTCCCTCCTGGTAACCATATGCTTGTTTTCTACAGCTGTAACTCTATTTATGTTTGTAAATAAGTTAATTTGCATTACTTTTTGAGATTCCACATATAAGTGATATTATATGATATTTGTTTTTCTTTGTCTGACTTATTTCACTCAGTATGCCAAGAGGGAAAGGGGAGGGGGTAGGATACATCGGGAGATTGGGATTGACATACACATACTACAATATATAAAATAGATAACTAATAAGGGCCTACTCTAGAGCATAGGGAACTCTAGTGAATACTCTGTAATGGCCCATATGGGAAAAGAATATAAAAGAGTGGATATATGTATATGTATAACTGATTCACTTTGCTGTACTGCAGAAACTAACACAACATTGGAAATCAACTATACTACTATAAAAATTAATTAAAAAAAACAACACATAATGTTAAACAAATGAACCCAGTGACATCCAGGCAGCAGTGCTATTAAAAACTGCTAACTGCCACAAAAATAAAGGCTAATGCATTCATGAATACTTTTATGCAAATACAGGATATATTACTTAAAATACATACTCTACTTCTTGATGTTGTATTAGACTGACTGACAGTAACTGAGAATATATGTGAAAGCATTTTATAACATAAAGCTATGTAAATAAATGCTACTACTATTTATTTATATTTAATATTATGCCCTTAAATGTGAAAAAATCAGTACTTTTTGTTTAGTGGTGTAGATCCACGTACCTGCTTTCCTTGAAAGTGAGTTTTTTACTCTTTATCTCTCCAAAGGGTAATTTGTACCCAGGATCACAAGGAAGGCTATTAACAATGAAAAGATCCAAGATATACATACACTACAGCTTCACCTTTCCACCGACATTACCTTCACTGAGGGTTCTGCCATGGGACTGGTCAGAATAAAAAATATGGTTGTATCCTCCAACCCTTTTTAGGCTGATCTTGAGTGATACGGCATTTGCATTTCCACAGCCTGACTCTGAAGGGACAGCTCAGGAATGAAAATAGTTTTCATTTGGACTACATGATCATTTGGACTAAATAGTTGAATACATCCAATTTAGTCAGAAGCAAACTAATTAGTGCAGATTGATAACTAAGCTTTAAAGTGATACATAAAACAGAAGAAGCCATGATCATTTCTATGTCTGTCAAAATCACTCCCCTTTTTTGATCTGCTTACCCAGCCTGGGTGATGTTATAGTATTTACATTAATCTTCTCATTGCAAGGCTGAAGGTGGCATGGTCTGTACGCTGCAGGTTTTTCTGAAGAAAAACATTCATTTCCATGTCTTCCTGTGATCTTATGCATGCACTGAATAACACGGGACTGCATTCCTTTGCCACAGGTAATTGAGCACTAGGAGAGATACAAGGTTTTGTCAACTGTTCTTTTTGCTGTTTCCTTTTTCTGGGTTGTGAGTCACCTTTTCCTTATATTTGTTAAAATTGACATGAGCCACAACATCCAGGGTTGATGTAAAACAAGGGTCAGAAACACTGCTGCTCATAAATTGGACACAATGCAGTTTAGAACACCTAGCTGACCTAAGGCAGAGCTTTGAGTGATGAAGGACACAGGCAATTAAGGAGAAGATGAAGTTATGCAAACTATTATATGTAGAATGAATAAATAACAAGGTCATACTGTAGAGCATGGGGAACTAGATCCAGTATCCTGTGATAAACCATATTGGAAAAGAATATGAAAAGGAATACATACATATATATGATGGAATCACTTTACTGTATGGCAGAAACTAACAGTATAAATCAACTAAACTTCAGTAACATAAAAATGAAAAAAACTTTGAGAGTATGACTTGGGAAAGATAGTGGGTGATACCAGTAACACACTTGGACCGACAGTTTTTAAAGTTTTAATATCTAGTTTGCAACAAATGACTTGCTGTTCTTTAGTCACAGATGCCTGACAGTTGGATATGCCCAACTGTGGAGCTGTGTAGATATACACCAACTGTGGGAGCTGGTGATGGACAGGGAGTCCTGGTGTGCTGCAGTCCATGGGGTCGCAAAGAGTCAGACACAACTGAGCAACTGAACTGAACTGAACTGAACTGTGGAGCTGGATTCTCATTATGATCTTTCAATGTACTCATCCACTCTGGCCTTAAAATGTTAATTAATAATATCAACATGGCAGAATTCCCTGGTGATCCAGTGGTTAGGACTCCATGCTTTGACTATTGGGACTCAGGTTCAATCCCTGGTCAGGGAACTAAGATCTTGCAAGCCTTGTCAAAAAAAAAAAAAAAAAAAAATCAAATGGTGTATCAATCTGATGTGTTAATGAAATAATTGCTATGTCTTAGAAGATTTTTGTCATTGTTTAGTCACTGTGTCTGACTCTTTAGCGACCCTGGACTGTAGCCCTCCAGACTTCTCTGTCCGTGGGATTTCCCAGCAAGAATATCAGAGTGGATTGCCACTGCCTTCTCCAGGCAGTCTTCCCAACCCAGGGATCAAACTCACATCTGCACTGGCAGGCGGTTTCCTTAGCACTGAGCCACCTAAGAAGTCCATCTTGGCAGATAACATGATATCTAAAATTGTGCAAATATTTGAAAATCTTCTATTTTTCTAGTAAGGCAGCCTTTTAATGTATTTCCTGTAATGAGATAATGTAATGTACCTGTATCTCAGCTAACTATAGTTTGTTTTTATTTGTAAGTTATTTCAGAGAACATATTTAATGTACAATGTCTGTTTATCAAAGAAGTCTCTTGGGTCCATGTATATGACTAGATTTAATTTGTTACACAGATAAGTTGAGGTCGAGCTGAATAAGAAAATACAAAAATTACACGTGAGAGAGGGAATATGCATGTGTTTTGAAAATATTTATTTACTAGTTATATTTTCTTTGCAATAAAGATTTAGTCATATTTGGCCAAATAGTTCTTAAAAACAGATCTATTTAAAAACATGATCTCAGCATATTCTACTTGAAAACTGGTCAATACTTTCTGAATGCCATCTTTTAGATATGCAGGCACAATTTTATAACTGTTTCCCTTAATATTTTACCAAGTCATTATTAGGATTGCATTTTCTTCTCAAGAATTTTCAATTCTTCCTCCACTATCATCCTGGGTTCCAACTCTTTTTATTTTCATCAGCAGAAGCATTCTACACAAACCCTTATCACCTCAAGTCTGTCTGCTACTGTTCACTTTGTCTTTAGCCTCCAGCCTTCTAGTCAATTACAAATATTAACAGACAATATGTATTCTTTTAAAATTGCTTTATATACATAATCTCCTTGGAGAAACTTCAATTACTGAGTTGCCCATTGCCTATGAGATAAAACCCAATATCCTCAAATGTCCAGGCTGGCATTTATATACCTCCTCAAATTTAATTTTCTACCTCTCTGCTTTAGGAATCATTTGCTCTATAAAGCACTAATCCTGTCCATGTACTTTCTACTCCCACAACTAGAACCGTGCTCATAGAAGGATTCCTTTCCAGATGCCTGGCCTCTTCTCAAATCACAATCTCAAATCCACTACCTTCACGAAGTGTTCCACAATTATCCCAGATACTCATGCATATTTATGAAACGTTTATGGTTTAAAACCATATACCTATCTATCTGAGGCTATCCCTTAGAATCACTTGGGAAAAAAATCTTTTTAACTATATATTTTAAGGCCTAGAATTAAAAGGCAGGAAACAGATGGAATCTGGGAATATACATTTTTGTAAAAAAAGTACCTAGGTCATTTTGCTGCACAGTCTGAGTTTGGAAAACACTGGTCAATAGTATGTATTCTACATTTGATGTAGCCCAGTTTGTATTACTTATCTCTGATAAATATCTTTTCATGTATCTAGTATGTCTCTTGGTAAATTTCAGGCATCTAGTGTGTCTCTAGGTAAATTCTTGAAATTAAGCTCATTGTCATGTCACTTTCAATAATAAAACTTACATATCATGTATAAAAATAGTTAAGAATAACACAATAACAATTGCATATGCGTGCCATTTATGCATCTACTTTAAAGATAACTGATTTTTCTAAATTCTATAAATACTTCTACATAAAACCTTCTTTGCATCTGACGAATTCTTAACTTTATACAAATAGCAAATTAAAGAACAACTTGGATATTACACCCTTTTAAATCTGATTTTTTTCTCATTAACTTCTACAGGACCTAAATGCTTCTATTAGCTTAAGCTTTATTATAATTAAAAAGCTATTATAAGAGGAGTCACTGTTTACATGGTCTTTGTCCTTTGGAAGATTCTTAATATTATTCAATAGATATATGCATACAGACAGCATGCTTCTTAGTAATATTTTTAGGAAAACTCAAAATAATTAAACTAAAAACTTTAAGTGGTTAAGTTTATGTGGAAATATATCATTCTAGTATCTGCTTCTAAAATTTCTGTAGATCTTGAAAATAATCACAATACTGGAGACATGAAAAGAACAACAGAAGTTTTATAATAGATGAACTCCTTTTGAAGTAATAGAAAATGTTCTCAATCACATGTCAAAGAAGTCTAGTAATCAATCATAGACTATTACCAACCCTTTCAACTAATCTTATATTAACTCCAAAGGACACATGTAAACCAAAGTAACGTCATTTTTTCAGGCTCACAAAGTAACTATATATACATGATAACTTAGAATACACAATTTTAGTAGATAATGGTTGAAGAGTGCTTCCATAAATTATTTTTTAGAAAATTAAGAGCAAAAATTTCACTTAATTGAAATGGCATCATTTCTGCCTTTGAAACTAATGGAATAAGCTTTATTATGAAATTAGCCTAACAGCTTTAGAATATAATTTTTATTAGAATACTTCAATAATAAAAACA